>JAQQBS010001424.1:2383067-2448834 GCA_030347275.1 Microctonus aethiopoides
AAAAAAAAAAAAAAAAAAGAATAAAACGGGTAAAAAGCTCAACGTAGTGCGCGAGGGAATCGGCATCCACATTTGTATTACGTACTGCTGTTTCCTCTCACACTATATTCACAATCCCCTATGGCATTTTTTTTCCCCCTCTTTCTTTCTATTTCACTTCCATTTCATGTTTACATGTGTATTTCGTTGCTGTCTTGTGCAGAGCGACAGCTATGGTCCCCCTGAGACTGCTCATTTACGTAATTCTAGCGGGCGCTTTCTGTATAGGAATATAGAGTATATGCAGTCATGTAAATAGAGTGGTGAAGATGTCAGGTATAAGTGAGGTAAGAAAAGGGAAAATGACAGTGAAGGATAAACTGTATTTGAGTCGCCCAAACATCATATAAAATAAATTAATTTATATAATAAATCAATTAACATATCTACAAGCTAAATAATTTGATAGTCCTACCTTCATCAATCAAATAATAAAATTATATAATTTATTTATTACACATTAAGTTTATTTATGCAACAATAAGTTGTATAAATAAAAAGAAAATTCTTGAAAACGAATTAAATAATAAAAAATTAATATGTGATGCAGTAGATATTTCTAAGTGAATGAAGTCGATCACTAGTCAGACACTCGTCAACGTTTAAATAATATATACACACACATACACACAAAAATCAGCCTGGCCTTAAGCTTTACCATCAGGAGCTTGATATTTTTCTTGCCTTATTTATTTTATTTTATTTTATTTATTTTTTTTTTGCTCATCTTAACTAAATATATATTTTTTGTCCATCAAGCATTTCATATCCTGACGTTATCTATGTCTAAAACTCTACTTTCTGAACGATCTCGCGGGCAATACATTCTCTCTCTTTCTCTTCTTTCATTCTTCACCAACCGTAATTTACTTTAATGCGCAGCTTTGACCCATACCGTGACTAAATTTATTGCGACGGCTGGTGTGCGCCCGTTTCTCTCACGGCAAAACTTATCCTTTGTTGCGTCCTGTGTGTGTGCAACTACCCGCGATGGAAAAAAAAAAATATATACAGAGGTAGTACCAACGTGTATCTACATTAAATATTTTTTTATTTCTTTTATACTTTTACAAAATAGTATCACTTTAAAGACAAACACAAAAGAGATGTACATAAAAATAAAATTATCACGACAATGTCAAATGAAAACATAACTAAAATCATTCATTGTGTTATTTTTTTTTTATTTATTTTTTATTATAGTAATTAAATAAGAATAATATCTTAAAGTAATGGTAAACATATAATTCTATGGACTAATAATATCACATTGTGACAAATTTAGTTATTTATTAAAGAACTCTCCTCGCAAGTTTGTGTATCAATGATACGTCGTTGAGAAAGTCCAAGGTTAACTGCTCTTTTACAGAGCAATGGCACACATAGATAAGTAACAGTGGCGCACTATGCGTCATAGATATAGATAATAGACAAAAGAGATATAGTCAATAGTCACCAAGGTCTTGGAAATGACGCCACCAAGTCTAGGAATCATGTCCAAAGCAGTTGGGGGAGCCAAATTGTGAACGCAGAAAACCCGCATGACTGCTTATACTATTTCTCCTTCCACCAATTTCTGGCCTTTCTCCAATCCCCGCAAACACCCGCGGAGACGTGGTTTCTAGTACTACTAACATATAGACCAAGTCATAAATTCAACGCGTTTTCCCCTCTCAAAGTGCTCCCACTATAGCGTTTCACTGTGGCTCCTCTCATCTGTCTTTCTGACGACTGAAAGACCCATGCATTATAGTGAACTTTGCCATTTGTTTCTGTATTTTCTTCAATCTTGCTTAAATTCATTAAATTCCATTCTTCACATCGCATTATAGTAATGGATTTATCAATAATAAACGTTAATATCATAATACTTTTCGAGCAAATTAATAAATAAATAAATAATGGTAGATAGTATAATTTAATTAATTAAATAAAATTGATATATTGGTATAACATCTATTATAAATTTATAATTAATTTTGCAATATGACTGAGTTGACAAATTAATTATCGCATACACGATATTATATATTCTTGGTTTAATAATTTTAATTTTAATTTCACGCACTGATGAGACGCTTGATTCATGTCTGTCATTAGGGAATTTATTTTGTTTCTCTATTATTGTATAGTAAAATGATCTAATGCCAACGGACGCCACATGGTGCAGGTTCTCCATCTATTTTCACACTAGCTGTTCGTTCCTTCAACCTTCATTTGGTATCCACTTCATCCCTCTCAATACATCACATATACTCTTGTCATCAATTTGCACGACCTCCCTCACTTTTCCGTACAGCACATGAGTCGTATCACATTTGAAACCCTGATTTTCTCGTGTCATCAGTTCGTAGTACTTATTTATATAGTACCCCTCCGTCCATTCATAGCTGTGAATATCGTGTCACCTATTAATTTGTCAAGTTACATTGACAATTAATTCATTGTGTTTATAATCATCGTATTTAATTATTACCATGTAATTTAATCTGATTTTTTTATTATTAAAAATATTAATTAATGATGTTGTTGAATAATACATATATGGTTTGAGTTTTTGTATGAAATGATAAATTGGAATAGGTTAAAATGTACAATAATACGATAGAGCAATGGAAACTTGTTGAAATTATACATAAACATTCCTTCAACCACATCTTTCCTACAGGAAACAAAAGATGGCTTCTTTTTATGAATTACCATTTTATTACGGTGAACAAAACTACAAGCTAAGGATGCTAGACACTAAAAACTTTACAAGCTTTAGAAATATTTCTTTTATTCGCATTCCAACAAGGACACTTTATCGTCTTGATACATTCTGATTTCACTACATCGTCACATTTATTTATCTTCACTCTTTTCTTTATTTATTCATGTATAACCAAAGAAACTTTATTTCTGCAACTGTACAAAACTATTTTCTGTACAATAATTTTAATGAAAAACTGGGGTAATACAATAACAAAATGATTGAATGAGCAAAGTCAAAAAAAAATTTTTTTATCTGTTATTTATTTGTGAATATTGTTTCTCATATAAAATTATACAACAAATAAAAATATAAATATTTTTTATATTCAAGTAAACTGAAAATTTTTCAAATATAAGTAAATTTGTGATTCATTTAATTTCAACTGATTCCGATTTTACGTCGTGTATTCGTTTTTATCCACTTTTCTTTCAGACCAATATAAGTAAAATGAAAGAAGATAAAAATTGTTCGTAAAAAACGTAGGCAATATCAAGTCATGAATATTGAAAGAACATCTTGAAAGTAGGAAATGAGATTTTCGACGTAGCTATTTTCACTGCACAAAGCTGCCGACACTTTGCCAGTATTTCTAAAGTGGGCTTACAAAGATGAACGGAAAGTATATTGTATTTGGTGCGCGCAGTTCATTGCGGCTGTGTGGAAGATAAAAAAAAAAAAAAAAAGAAAAAGAAAAAGCTTGTGCGTCGTTGCTAGCTCTCGGGGTTGAAGCTTTGGCTTGAGAAATTGCCAGCTTACTATGGCACGATGGCCCAACAAAACGGTTACAAGCTCAACGGTTTGGCTCGCCAAGTAGATTAGAAGGGTCGCGTGGATAGTATAGTGAGGTGTAGCTTGCGAGATTTCAAATAGAGGTTATATCTTATGAGGAGGTTTTCTCTATGACCCCATTCCTATGTCACTTAAGACACAAACCATTACCGACCAAGTGAAAATTAGCCGATTTATTTTAATCCTAAATTTTGTCACTACGCATTGTATCAATCTCACACATTGTGTGTATAATTTATTACCAGAAACAAAGAATAAAAATTTACTGAATTGTTTGAACTAAAATAAATCAAAAATAATTGAAAAATCGTTTCATTAAATGTTGCAATTGTTATTACGATTTTAATATACACACATATGACAAATCAATTCATTATAAACAGTGTGATTAATGATGTACATGCAAATCAATCATGATTATTCGCATTGGACATGTCTGCACCGAGTTGTTGTTGTTGTTGTTGTGCAGTTGGTGAATTTAATTCAATTAATGAACTAATTACTACATCAACATTTGAGCGAAATGTTTACTGGACATATTGAAAACGTTGTTGTGCTTGTTGGCTATTAGTTTGATCTCATGCTGTGACACTGTTATTTTAAAATCCAACATTAATTCATACAGAGTTTTGTAAAATTCATGTATATCACAAATTGGCTGGTTGACAATTGTCAAACGTTAATGAATATTTTTCATTAGGTAAACGATTTATCAATGAACGTTAATGATTTTTTTTTTTTGTTTTGAATAAACAATACGGTAATCGAAATAATTGAAATGAAAATCGACAGAATTATTCATGAGATAGTAATTTGTTTTAATTTAATTTTCCTCTTGATGTTTTATTCAAAATAGAGAATACAAAAAAAGAAAAGTCTACTGTTGATTATCGACAGTCACATTACTTAAATGCCTATCAATGCGTAGGCTCAAGCCTCTTAATACGCTTCATAAACTCGGGTTGTCTAAACAAAACAATGCTAATTATTTGCGTCGTGGAGACGTACGGGTGGCCCAGATGAACAAGCAAATAGCTAAAAGTTTGCTTTGGTGCTTCGGTTTCATCCAGAATTGCCAAGTTTAAAGTTGAAGCGTGAGCTTGCGGTAACGAACTGCTTCGCTGCTAATGAATACGGATTGCTCGTATAGAGTTCCATACTGATCCTTTGTTTTGTTCTATGCAAATGCTGATCTTTTAGGTCTGTACTTTGACTTTCAATAGATGTACCATGATGAATTTGAAACAGATGCCCTTTAAATTTCGATTTTATAACTTTTATCTTGACAAACTAACAATTTTTCTGTTTCTTTTTATATTTTTTTTATAAAAATACAAAAATTCCCGACAATAATATAACGAAAGTTCTTTAAATTTCTCGCGTAAATAATAAATAAATAACAATAAATTAATATTATATTCATATTTTTCAATACAAAAAAGTAAACATTTTATTTTATTCTTCATATTTTATTTTTTTTCTTTATTTTTCACATCATCTTTAAATAATATTTTGTAACGCAAGTCTCGTATCGTTGAAGAAATATTATCACACACGTACACCTAGTATCTACCTGAAGTAGAGAGCATCAGCAGGTGGAAGTGGATGGTAAAGGAGAGCAGAGTGAGTGAATGGAAGGGGAATCGAGTTGAAATTGGTTTGCTGTGGGGACGCGGATGGTAAAGAACTTGATGATTCGTGCAGAAACGTATACATCAACTGGGAATATATGCGATATGAAATAAGCTTTAGAGGATGAAGGAGTATCTCGAGATAAATATATATATATAAATATATTAGATGAGAAAACGATCTGCATCTGAATGCTTGGTATATTCAACGTTGACATCAGCACGTCGTCTTCTTTCCACTCACTTGCTGTCGTTGATATCCAGTGAATTAAAACCAGCATTTTAAGTGCAGGAATTTTTCAACAGCGACATCAGTTGTCTCATCTATTCCCTCGACGAATTTCTGTAACGAATTAATTAAAGATTTTATTAATTAAAAAATTGAAAAAAAAAAAAGGATAATATATTACTCTATTTTTATTTATTCAATTTTATTTATTATTATGAAATATGCTGTTATAATACAATTTTCCGGATTACTACAAGCGAGGTAAAATAATTCAAGTGCAAAAGTACAGTGATTTTTTGATAAAAAAAAAAATTTAAGGGATAAAAAAGGTGATGGGGATTTAAATTATTTTCAATTTCGTTTCTCCCTCACCGTCGCGTAAGCCCGTTATTTCCGTTATCAACGTCCCGCCCTTATACAATGTGGAACGAGTGAGTTCATTGAGAGTGAGTAGAAGAGAAAATGAGAGAATGGGAAACCAAGTGAAAAGCAGGGGAAGAAGATAGATATAATTTAATTTTTGCTTGAACGAGCCACGCGACCACGATCGAAAGGATAACGAACCACACAATTTTCATGGTACACGCTATCCAAGTACTCCAATCGAATGTGATTTTATGAACGTTATCAATCATTCTAAATTGCTTTCATTTCATTTTGTTTAACCAGCAATTTAGAACGCGTATAATTTCTCTTCTCATTTCCTGTATTTTATTTTTGTTTCCCTTTACATTATTGAAGTTTTATTTTTGAATATTAAAACTCTGTATATGCAAAACATTTTTCCTTTTAGCGAACAAGAAGAAAAATAATAAAAAAAAAACTGAGGAATTCAATAAGATATTTTTTCCCTTGTGAACTACATTGGAGAACACAGTTTGCTATAGCTTTTAATCGACTTTTCATAAAACAATGGAGGATTTAATATCCCGTCGGCGCAACTATCGTGGCCTTACAACAAAAGAAAATGTATATTTACGAAAAAGAAAAAAAAAGAAATGTTCATTTTTTTGCACGATGTCGGGACACCGCGTTGCTAGAATAATAATTCAAAGACTGGCAATTTTAATCCTCGACTCTTTACACGCCAAATCCCGCGGAGAAGTTGTAATTTACACTCGTGCAATGGTGCAATGAAAAGCTTCATCTCATCCACCCCTTCTTCTCTTCTCTCGCACCTCAATCCCCTTATCTTTCGCTCGTTTACTCTCCGAGAATGTTTTCAGATGAATTTATAACTGTCGTTAGTAGAGAAAAATTACTTAAATAAAATTAAAAAAAAAAAGACGTGTCAAAAAAGCAAATACACAAAAAAAAATGAAAATCATTGGTAAATTTTATTCTATTAATTTATTTATTTGTTTTCAAATAACGTTCATTCAGCTTAGGCAATGTCACTAGGAAAATGGCATTTACAGCTGAGAGTTAAGAGAAAAAGTAAAATAAAAAAGCAAGAAAAAGAAAAATACAAGAATTTTTCTCGAGAGCAGTTTTTATCGTCACTGATCCTCTCACTTTCCCTCTCTATCACACACCCTTTTTCTGTACCTTTTCTTCACGTTTTCTTCACGTTCAGTAGCGTAGGACGTTGCATAATGAAAAAAAAAAAAAGAATACCACGTTGAATAAAACGGACGAGACCTAAAATTGCTGAGAGTAAAAAAAGAAAGCCGAGTAAAAATTGAGGTTATGACAGAGCTAAAGTATCGGTTGTATGGAGAAATGAAAAAGAGAGTAATATTATGGGTGAGTGATAGGTGTCGCCCTGAGGCTATTTGTGATGTATTTGACTGGATCAACTTTATGTATAATGCATGACCCTATTTATGTCGCCCCCTTTTTAGGAGTTGGTTTAGGAACGTGTTCATCAGGACTAAAATAAATTCGTCATTTTAACCACTGATATTATTATATGCAAAGTGTCTTTTATTTTGTTCATGATAAATTTTATTTATCGTACATGCAATTGAATCGATCAATCCAGGAAAAAAAAAATACAACACGAAAGAAAGAAAAAATGAAAATGACTAAATTGCCGTTTTTCATTGCGACAACAGAACCAGACACTTTTCCTCATCGCTGATTTATCGTACCTCCGGGCAATCATGCTCAAGTAAAAAAAAAATATATCTTACTTCCTCTTCAACTCACCCCCTTATTCCTCCACTCTTTTGTTTTATTCTCATCTTGATTCCAACCTCAACGATTTACTTCCTCATCGTTGTGCAAAACTACAACGACCATCCTCCATGTTATGGTATGTGCGAATGTCCCAATATGAATTACTATTTTTTCCATTATTTTTTATTTTCTTTTTTTCGTTTATCATCCTCCCTAGTTTTCTCTCTGGTTGTTTGGGTAAACGATTAATTATCCTGTGGTAGACGTGGCTTACTGCCCGGTTAATATTTCTATTGAAAATTAATCGTACGAGTGAAATTTGCTTTATAAAAATTTACGATGAAAATTCAATCGCTTGTGAGAAAACACAAGAAATAAAATGTGTAGATATCTCAAAGAGCCACAATTATTCTGTCAACTACACCACACATTACTCAAAATTCGGGTCATTTTTTGTTTTTTTTTTAAATAAACCATGACCTGGCATCGTTCCAAAATACTTTAACCCTTCCTAACTTTATGTTACCTTAATAATATGCAAATGAATTTCGTATTCCAGCTTGTTAGCCATTCACTTCTCTCCATCTTCTTCTTATTTCTTTCTCCATTCTTTGCCTTGGTTTCTTTTTGTTTCTTTATTTTTTTTTTTTCTTTTCTTTTTTGACCACCACCAGTCGATAACATCTCCGTATTCGAATTGCTTATATACAAAAATATATATTTGCATACGCGACTTTTTTTCAACATCAAAGAAATATATCCCCAGAGAAATGGACATTAACATAAAATCCATGACATTTTCGAAAAAAAGGCAAGGGCCATTTCATATATCGTAGCGGGTGGAAATAAGATCGTGATGTGAATTGAAGATCTAATCTATAACGGTCCAGATTCCGGATATTTTCCAGTTCATAATAGTCCTCTGAGGAACTCATAAATTCCCAGATTAACTCCAAAACTTATAATCTAAAAATCTTCAAAATATAGCATCGAAAATTATAAATTACATTCTATAATTCCTATATAAATAATTTTTTTTTTTTTTTCAAGGATAGCGATGAGTGCGACTATAATAACCAACTTTAACATTTGACTTAGGAATATTCTGCCTCGACTGTTTTCCCCCATTTCGTGCTTTCCCCTTCATTTGCTTCATCTTCATCGTCGTCACTTTTCCCATAATTTTCTTTTTTTTTCGTTTTTTGTGCTCAGTCAACTTTTTGCATACAATTTCACCGAAAAGACACACACCACCCGCTGAATATCCAATAATTAAAAGAAGAAAGGCAGGTGCAATATCATCCAACAGAAGATTATTATCATCTTCAATATTATTTTGATCATTATGATTCATAAAATTAGATTTTCTTCCAGCATTAGCTCCCAAATAATCTATCACTCCACTTTGAATGAGCCTAGAGAGTATCGAGTTAATTTGCTTGAGGTATGGTAATCCCCGCCAAACAGGAAATGATAGCGGGTAACTGGCCAATGCCTCACTTAATGGGTGTACATATTGGCGATCAAAGCTGGATCCCATTGATGATACATTGAGCATAACAGCTAAAGCTACACTTCTATTATGTCCATCCATTAATTCATGAAGTTGATGCTCATAATCTTCTTGAGAAAAAACAATAAATTTCTTAGAAATGGTTTTAAGTATCATATCAGAAACTTCATCGTCGTCCAAATCTTCAGCATTTTTAAAAAGCATTTTATGAGTTTGTGTACCGCCTAAATTTAATCCGGAATTTATTAAATCAGCCATGGTTTCCATTTGTATCTCTGATTGAGCCATTAATTGTCCGGCCAATGATGCCAAATAAAATTGGGTTAAAATATAACCAAAAATTACCCACGACATAAACACTAATCTTGATGATATTTTAGCAGGTTGTTTGTGCCAAGCTACGCCAAGTACTAATGCCATTGTTTCTAACAATGACATGTCTTGAAATAAAATATATTTCAATATAATTCCAAAAATTAAAACAATGCACACGGCAAACCAAACTAAATCATCAAATGGCGTTATCAAACCTTGAAGAGAAATATTATTGTATATTGGTAGAAGCCAAATAACTTGTACCAGGTCATAAGGCGTTGTAAAGTCAACATTATCATTGGGATCCCACAATATTCCACCTGCTATTAAATCAATATCACTATTATTCTCAAATTGATTTCTAACTTCATCTTCAACTGTAGTACCGTCGCCCCAATCAATTTGGAATCCTCTTAATTGAAGTTGAAGTCTTTTCATAATTACACGTAATAATGAAACTTCAAGACCCCAATAACGAGATGTATTTTTTGAATTTCGAAGTGTGATATAAGGTTCCCGATCTAAGAATGCAAAATGCACGCGACTATTATCCATTTTCATTGGTGCATAAATGTCAATATTAATTTTCCATGATTGATTTCGTTGGCATTCACCAACTAAAATTGGTGATGATGGCTGTCGGAATACGTTAGGCTTATAAGCGAGGCTTTTTGCGGCCAACAATCTGTCACCATCAGTTCCTAAAATGGCAACGTTAGCTATTCTCTTTGTCCACAATATGTCAACTAAATTATCTGCCTCTTCCAAAAAAGATTCAACATCTCCAAAAATATCTGTGAGTATCACTGCGAATTTGCAGTTATTGCCACATAAATTAACTAAATTTGCCGTTGAATTTTCAATAAATTCATAATTTGGTACAATTATCAAAGCACTTAACGATGTTTTATAATCAGCATTACGACTTAAGTTACCGGATAGAATAAATGTTGAACGAAGCTTTTGGACTGTTGATAGATATCTTCGAGACACATCCGCGTCATTAACTTCCGGTAAAAATACAACGATTCTTGATGGCTGATCGTTCATAAAAGATTCAACAAATTTATTCACACATGGCAAGGTGTAAGCTAATTGAGATATTTGATCCGCAGTAAATTTCGTTGTAATATCAATGAAATCACGATTTTCCGGATTTTCTTTCCTTTCCACACGTGGTCGAGGAACAACAATTGTCTTTGAATTTTTAAAATAAACACCGAACGCTATAAAAAATATAATGAACAATTTACACGATGAGCTAGTCATCATGGCGCAACTAAAACTGTCTAATATGATACTCTACTAACTACTCCTCTTCATCACCAATGCTTCGTGACATTCTCGATAGCATAATAGCAATTATGTTTGCAATAGGATATCGATGCACGAAATAGCGCTGAGAAATATGTTAACTGACATTGAAATGAGGTCAATGCGTGAAAGTAACATTGAAAGCAAACTTTTTCTAATTCCGTTTATCAGTTTAATTGATTTTTTCTCGTTAGAAAATGCCTGCGAATCATAAACGATGATTAACGATCCGGAATGGCTTTTAAAATGGGAGCTTTAGATTTTTATCACTTACTTTTATTGCACATTTTTTTTTTTTTTTTGCTGTTCATATTTCTCTTCTTTCATCTCAGTATCATTAACTACTTCTCAACTAGAACTGTCGCTCAGAATTACCCAAGAGGATAAAAACCGAAATATGATGATGATATGATATTACGTTTGCAGGAATGAATTCATAGAATTTATACGGTTTATGTTATTACTTCGATGTACATTATTATGCACTTGAAATGCGACTAATATCGCGTGTTCTATTAACCCGTATCATAACGAGTATGCAAATATAAATATAGTGAATTGTGTGGGGGGTTATAATATGTGGCAAATATATCTCAAAACTCTCGTGTGATAGTCCGAATAGGCGTTACAGACATGCGAACTTGACGTTAAAAGTTGCTCTCTCGTGTTACGCTAAAATGAGGGCGCAACTGATGTGAATTTTGACGCTTCAGCTTAGTTTGCCTCTGTTCTACTCATTGAGAATTTTCGCATATTCATTTAATTATAGCACACCCGAACACACTTGTTGGAAGTCAAATTCAACGAGAGAGACTTTCGTGCATTCAACTGTAAACTGCAAGAATAGATATGGGAAATTCCTTACTGAATAAAACTCTGTAATCTTTACTAGAGAATCATTTTAAAGTCCATAATTTTATTTGAAATATTTTTACAGTAAACTTTTAATTTAATATCTAGTAAATTTTACATTCTTAAATTTGATTACAGTGCATTCGTGAGGATTTTATGTGTCTGCTGCCCCAGGAGGATGAAAAGAAGATATCAACCTGCATTCAGATGCAAACCCAGTCAGGTAAAGAAAGTTTGTAAAATGAAACACAAAAACCGAACAATTTAGAATATTAGAATTACGAAGATTCAGGAAAATTTGCATTTAAACGCGATGAAAATAAATTATCACCCACTGTGCAAAACCTACTAAATTGACTTGTCTACTGTCCAAAAGACCGGGAATGAAATTCATCTAGAAATTTAATGCGTTAGTTTTCAGTGTGGGTAACTGGAGTTGCGAGAGAAAGAGAGACAAAGAGTATTCCAGATTAGGTTGTTACGAGAAGGTTACATGTATATGTAGGGTGAGGGGAAGATATTGTTAGGCAGGAAGCGAAAGCAAAGTGTGGGAAAGGAGGCAAGGAGAGAGATAAATGCACTGCGGACCTTGTGCTAGGCGAATGGGCGCTGGGTTGTATGATATCGTTATCACAAGCTTGTGCATCCAAGCAAATTGGTCGGTCTGGATATAGAAAACCCTACGAGATCAGTCCGGAAAGTGTCCTCTGTGTTTTTATTTCACATTATTTTTGATACTGAATTCCCCGAAACAAAAAAAAAACCAGACGTCACTTTAATAAAATGAATACTTAAAAGATTTCATCTAATTTCATATTAAAATTGATGTAAAAGAATTTTTTTTTCATCTTAATAAACTTCTTTTAAAATAATCTTGTGTTTGATATTGATCGTTTGAATTTCTTCGAAGCTGGAAACATTTTTTCACATTCAATTTTCGTGGCCAGCATTTTCTATTTATTAAATATGCATTGACGATTCAACATTACTTAAAAAAAAATATTTGATTAGTTTTTATATTGCGACCAATTGAATAAAGTATTCATTATTAAAAAGCTCCACTGCAACTTTCGAGTATTCATTAACATTGTTTTGAGACTGAATTAAATTCAAATGGTTACAGAAATAATAAGCAATGCAGGTGTTCATGAATAAATTTAATTAGATCGGAAAGATCGTTAAAAATTAAATTAATATATTTAATTGGTATTGACTTAATTCTGTTCACGTTGCAATTTATATAATAGTTACTTTTACTTAATTTATATGTATTGGTGATTAAAAGAAATTCGAATGTGAATCTGAGAGAAAAAAAAAATTATAATTACGACGATTACTCGAGACGCCCTTCGAGCAAAATCTTACGAAGTGGTCGGTAATTTTTCTGCGGATAGTGCTGGTCCTGCAAAAATTTTTCAACGGATTCAACTAGTACACTTTTCTCTGGTCTTAGAACTATAACTCTCGCACTCCTCGCGCAGTTTCCACTCAACATTTTTCTTTTATTTTTCACTCTGCCTTTTCCAGCGTTCACAGTAAATCCACTGGAAAAGTAAAAGGATATGGGTGGAAAAAGAAATTGAATCAAGATTTTCAAAGTTAATTGAAACTTAAATTTCATTCTATTCAATCAATTATTATATTAATATTAAATTTATATTTATTCAATTTAATCCTGTTGTAGCAATGAAAAATTTATCAAGAGCATTACTTTTTTTTTTACAGACAAAAAAAATACGACGCAAGCAGTCGAAAAAAATTTTGGTATGATAATTGATAATTTATGAATTTATTTCTTCTCTTTAATTATACTCAAAGATAGGAGCTTGGTACAGATAAGCATGAGCAACATCCCTGTAATAATATATTTATCACAGTATGACTTAGTTAAATAATAAAAAAAAAAGAGAATAATAAAATTAATAAATAGTTAATGTAGAGATAATTAAATGAACCACAAAAAGTATTACACACCACAAAATATCAACTACATACCAATTATTTAAAACCTATTAAACAATAAATATTGTCTTTTTATCTATATTAACTAAATGATAAATAAATTTACGCTCAACCTCAGTAAATAAATACTACTGTAGCTTTCACACAATATCGTTCCTCCTCGGAATATAAATCTACTCCTCCCAAAACAAACTTTCTGATCATCATCTCCCCTCAATATTTCTTTCTTCCTCACAAAATTACCTACTTTCACCTTGTCTACTAGTTTTTTTTTCTCTTCTGTTCATTGTCTTGTGCCCTCTAGCATCGTTAATCCGACAATAAAAATGTGAGCATCCACGGTCGACCGTGGCACGTTAATTCCAACTGACCGCAGGTCGATAAGACTACTGACAATGGTCAGCCAACCGTTACTACTTGCTAGCATTCAACCCGGCTCACTATATGTATGTATATGTACATATTCACCCCCTTAAATATATACATATGTATACTGTATGTATACTCGTTTCTACTTTCCCCGCGGCGAAATTCTGACCCGCACATACTCCACTTGCACGCGCTTCATACTTTCCGGGTTTGCCAGAGTTGTTTCAGATACTAACCGGTCTACATTAGTGCTATCTGCAATGAGTTTTAGAAACGGGCGATCACGCCCGGCACGTTTACCGTTACTGTCGAGAACACTGAATGAAAATTCAATAGTCAATAGGGCGTGAGAATTAAACTGCATCATCTGTCGTGAAAATTTATTTTTATTATTCAGAACGTTACGCGATATTATGCGGAATATAAATTTGTAAAATATCTTACGATAGTTTTAAGTTGTATTAATTCAACTATAAATCTCTTATATAAATATGTATATATATTTATATTGGTTGGTAAAATGCTTTTTACAATTGGACTTTTACTAAAAGCTCGGGCGTGGCGACTGTGGTGGCTTTTTTTTTTTTCAGAAATTTTCATCCAGACGATACTACTCGACGTGTTCGCTGCACCAGGTTCGGAGAAGCCGCGAAAACTCAGGCGAGCAAACCTACATTTAACAAGCTCGGGATACTCCATACTTATCTACATCGTCGACATTACCGCACGTGTTGTCACACCACATCCAAGATTTTTTTAATCTTTTCTCATTTTATTCTATTTTCTACCATCTGTTAATTGTCACTCTTTTCCTACTTCATTTAATACTGATCTATTTTCCTTGATTTTATAAACATTACCGAAAATCCTCGTTTATTTTCTACCTAAATAATTAATAAACTCCATAAACTATTTTATCATCACTAAAATGGTCCACCTTCATTGGAAGAAGATGAATGGCAACCTTTTATGGTATGTCTTGTCCAGAATTGTCTCCTAAAACGTTATTTTAATTGTGGTGAAAGCACAGATAAACATTACACGTCTTCGCACGCAATAAAAAAAAAAATACGCAGAAATATTTCACGCATGTTAGTTATAATTAATTACGACACAGAAATTAAATTAATTCCTACACGACATTCACACAATGCGCATGTTTTTGATACAAAAAATAATATTTAAATAAAATAAAGTATAATACATAGCACTATATTGTAGCACGTTATTATTAGTTGTGAATTGAATTAGAATTTTTGATAGCACAGAGTGATATTCAATCGAATAAGTTTAGAGTGTTTCTATTTATCCTCAAATCAATTAGACTTCTTGTCTAAAGGACTATTGAGAAATCAGCAATGGTCTCAATGTTATTTGCATCCTATTTATGCAATCTTATTTGCATCTTCCCGGAATAATTTTCACTAGTACTAGTCATAAACAATTTCCATGTGTCCCAGTTTAGTTATAAAATGCACTCAGAATTAATTGCCAATTATATCCTCTTCACGTAGAACAATCAATCATTGGTGTTGTGACTTTTTTTTTTTTTTCCATTTCATCATTCATACGAAACATCGAATAAAATTCAACGAATGATACAATTTATAAACGGGATATTTCATTCTCGAACTTATTGACGCTTGATCCACCATGACAATATCGTAAAATTGAAACAATCAATATGCCTCCACCACAAAATATCTATACTGAGGTTTTGTGAATAATATAACCGATGTTTCACTCTCAATTATTTTCATTGCCATCACAGTCATTCTATAAATGAATATTGTTCATTCTTTCGACACTTGTGCATCACTATTCTATGACACTGTTGGAATGTGTAATTAAATCACTTATTTCTTCTGATAACTATAAATATTTTACATTCTATAAAAAATTTCAATTTTATCATTATCATAAATTTTATTCTGAATATTATAAATAACAAAAAATTCCTCGGGCAGTACTTTATTTTTATTTTTTGATTAACTTCATTTCTTATGTTAGAGAGAATTAATATAAATTATATACACAAATATTCGTGCCTGGCAGAAGTATCTCAGTCTCAATAATATATCTGCTTACTAATTTTACTTCTCTTACTTTTTATTAATGAGAATGACAAGTGCCTTTGCATATTGTCCAGTTATTTTACTCTATCGAAAAAAAAAAAACAACGTTAGTAATAGAAAAAACATCAACAATAACGCTTTACAATACACATAAAAGTTTGTGAAAAAAAGAAAAAATTTCTGTTGTAAAATCAATTCATGACTTACAGTAATAGCTTCCTCCAACGAAATTTTATGGCGCCGGATAAATTCTTTTTTGATCGGTTCCATATTATCAATATTTCTGACAATTATACGAATAATAGAATGTTCATCAGCTTCAAGGGAATTTAAATTCTCATACAATCTTTCAGCGTAGAAACGATCTTTTCCCTTTGACCACCTCACTGCAATTAATATTTATAAATTAAATAATTCCAACTGTTATAAGACAAATTGATACTTACCAATAGTGATTAATGCCCGTCTAAAATCACCGTCGTATTTTTTTAATAAACTTGATTCATAATATTGATGATATCTTGAATAATAACGATAAACTGCTCGACGAATTCGTTCAAAACTGCCGGTTACCAGAATATTTTCTACTGATAGAGCTCCGTTAGGCAAAATTGTATTACCTGTATCAAGTAAATAAGAAAAAATATTTAAAAAAAGTAACAATTTCATTAGAGAAAAATAAATGTAATTAAAATATTTACCTGAATATAGTTCTCGAGCATCGTTTTCCACCATACTTTGTGTAAGAGGCTGATCTTCTCTTCTGTCACATTTGATGAGATTCAGTAATAAATCTCTCAAATGACCGGTAGTGTATTGAGCCAAATCAAAATTTAATGATTTTTTATATACTGTCATAAAAATAAAAATTTAAATTAAATAATTGAACAATTTTGCATAAAATATCGCTACTGATTTTTAAAAACTGCTTACATTTTTGATAAGTAGCACGGATTCGTTCTAATTTCCAACACGGTTCTGTAGATATTAAATCAATGAGAGCGCTTGAATCACTCTCCATGCCAAATAAACCATCGTGAATTAATTTAGCATCGTATTCAATTTCAGGAGTCACTAAAGCAACAACAATTTGTTCCAACTTCCCATTGAATTTGTTTCTCAAATTTAAAATTAAACTTTGTCTGTAGTGAGTATTATAACAGTCAGAAACTTCGGAAAGTTGAGTTTTATCCAAAGACATTAACATTTCAATAATTTTCATATCATTTCCATTTTCGTTGGTTTTGATTCGACCTCTAAGATTGGTTGTAAAATCTCTCAGAATTGGATCCAAAAGATCGCAAGATTGTACCGCTCTCAAAGCCACAGATAACACACTCATCCATATTATTAGACATCTAAAGCACTAAAACAAATAAAATAAAATAAATAACATAAGAAAATAAATTAACAAACATTGTGAAAAATATAAATAGAATTTTTCCAATCAGATTTACCTTAGATTGATCAAATAATTGTAGAGTCATGATGACTTCTAAATCGTTAACGCCCAAAAAAACTAATGACAACTGATGTAAAGAAAACGGACTATTTAAACAGTTATTATAACCCACACAAACGATAATTAAAACGTCAGCTGATGTGCTAGAAAAAAATACGTCTTAGAATCTTCGGCAAAACCCAACGGAATTCCCACTAAAAATCAATTAAGGACAAGGCTGAAAAGACATATACAATTTTATCATCAAATCTCATAGTTTTATTTTATATAATAACTCTGATTCTAGCAATTAAAAGTACTAATCTCTTTCCTACAAAATTTTCATGGTAATATATAGTAAAACTATAAGTAACCAATGATTCACAGATTGTTATCATGTTCCCTTCCACTTGCACGCGTGTTCTATAACACAATGATACAAAAAAACATAAATATCATGAGAAAATATTTATTTAAAGCCCATAACTTTTATGAAATTATATCTCAAAATAAATATATTTATATGTGTATATATTTCCAAGTTAATAATGATTAAAGTAACTAGGGGAACAAAGTGTAATAATAAAAATTTAATTTACAGTATGTCGGAGGAATGAGCGCCAGTGGCCAAGCAAGCAGTGTCAGTTACAGTAGTGTATCACAAAGTAGTGATTGTGGAGGATATAGCAGCGGTGCGACATCAACTACCGCTTCCGGTGGAGGGATATGACATCAAGCAGGGCCCAAACTGGGGCCAAGACGGGACAGGGCTATAAGATTTCGGGACACGTGATTAGAGGAGAATGAGACTGTAGCTGCAGAATTAATGAATGACACAGTCCGAGAAATACAAACAAATGTTGCTACTATTGAAATATTAGAAGACAAAGAAATTTTTACACAATTTGGAAGTTGGCAACATCGATTAAACAGTCCAATAATAGAAGAGGATGATGATAAATATAATGAAGAAGAAAATGAAGAAAAAGAAACTAAAATCGAAGATACGTGACTTTAATTTTGTTTTTTTTTTCTTTCTCTATTGCAAAGAGTATAATAAAAAAGTATTAATGTTCGAATCCAGTTATTGATAAGAATATTGTTGGAGATAATATGAATGGAAATGTTTTGATCTGAGTGATAACTGATTGGAGAATATTGACTGAAGAATGCATTGAGATGATAGAGAAAAAATATAAGTATCGAGAGTTTACCAAACATATTTAATTTAACTGCGATGTAAATGTAGAAATAATAGCTCGAGTAACCGGTGCGATTGATTGCCCTGGAGGCCACTTGTATCGATCCTAAGAATTGCATTCGCAATATGCCCCAAGAGAACGTGAATCGAGGCGAGAGCAAAACTATGGGGTCAAGAAAAACTCATAAATTTATTCGCTGTTCAAATCAACCAGTCACTCAGTATTTTTTTTTCTTTCTTTCTTCCTTCTTGTTCTTCATTTTCATGCATTTTTTCTGTACATTATTCCATTATTCATATGTACGAGTGCCTCGTAATAAATATCAAACGGAATTATGTAAACATGCGAGTGAGCGAGAATTTCTCCCGCGGATTATCAATTATTAGTATGATAAAATGTGTACAATTTGACCTGCTGATAATGCGGGAATTTGTCAAACGATATACTGACTGAACTGAAGATAGGATAAAAAAAAATATAATGATATAACTATATATATACATGAATATATATATAAATGTCGGTAATTTTAAAATTTAATAGCGACAACAAATACCAATTTGCCGACTATCTTATACGTCGATAATGTTTTACCCATTGATCTCTATCGAAATAGTGAATACTGTTTTTATCGCCAATTTAATCAAATTTAATCAAATTAAAATTTTATTTTTCATCTGAAAGAGGTATTTGACTGTTGCGTTTATGCCTATTGGTTATAAACAATTCACATCTTTCATATGTCAATAAATTTGTAAAGAAATTGAGAATTTTAAAAATTTCGTAGAATATAAATTTTTATTCTACCTAAATATATTGAAATTATTGTTGAGAAAGAAATTATGGAAGAAAAAAAAAATGAAACAATGTGTAAATGCCTGATGAAAAACGCGAAACAATCGCTAGATTTTATTATTATTATTATTATTATTATTATTAATAAAAAATTTATTAATATGATGATGGTTTTTCCTCTCATTCATCTGTAAATATTTCAATGAATTGTTATAACTATTAAAAATGTCTACTATATGTATACAATATATTGTATAATTATTCTTCATAATGAGGAAGACGTGATCGTCAATTAAAAAAACTTTTGTTGGCTTCTGTTAAATATTTTATTTTGTTTTAATTTATTTAACTGTAGGTTATAAGAAAATCTAATGTCAAATTATTGTAACTTCTGTGCAAGTTAAAGACTTTATTGTATGAATCACTTAAGTACCTTAACAATGTGTCTCTCAGTGCTGTCCTTTATAATACATACATAAAATATATAGAAAAATTAATAATTCTTTCCAATTTCTTTATTAGCACAGACATCCCTATAATTTGTCAGATGAATAATTTATCTACTCTCAAATAGCCAAACAACAAATGAATAACAACAAAAATGAAATAAAGAGAAATCTGCAAATCTGGATTAAAACTTTGATGAAATATATAATTTTTTTTCCATCACTACTAACTTTTATTTATTTTGGCATTTAATTCAAAAAGAGAGATACAATTGTTTATATAAATAATTAACTATTAACATCGGGGTATGAAAAAGGGGATTCGAAATTTTTTCGAATTAAAATGAATTTTATGAGGATTATTTTTCAACTTTACAGATTAAAATATTACTTATTTTGGTCGATTGAAATATTTATAAATAATTATTTTATATTTAATAATTAATGACTTGTACATATGAAGTATCTCATTGTCAAGTATTGTTCTAAAATTCTGTACATGCTGATAAATTGTTCCTATCAAATTGGACTCTGTACATGGTGGAATGAAAAAAAAATATTCGTATCACTGATTTATTTTCAATTAAATCAAGTATATATGTTATTTATTTTTTTTTTCTTTTATATTTATCATTTTCACCATCGTATATAACTCTTGTATTCTTCATTTACACTTACACGTTTAATTGTTTCATATCCAAGTATAATTGAAAAACTAAAACACGCCGATTGCACAAGTCTTGCCGATAATCCTTTGGAAAACATTCTCACGCCCTCTTCAATCCACAAAATTTTAAAAGCATTACACATACTATCTATTCGCTGAACTTGAAGTCTAGCACGCACAATATCCAATGGATTCGTTATAATTGTTGTTGTGAATCCACCAAGAGTACCAGCTATCGCTTGAATGAAGAGATGTGAAACCCAGTTTGGTAAAACTCGAATCAACTCATCTAAAATTGCAGGATTATTTTTGATTAATTAATTAAATTAATAAACAGAAATATATTGATAAAAGAATTATTCTGCGAGCATTTTTACCTTGATAACAAGTATATAAACCCCACCATAGTGCACTATTTGGTACGTAAGCACAGAGAGATGCAACATATCCTCGATAAAAACCTTTCACTCCGTCTCGTTGATAAATTAATTTAATAATCTCTCCAGAAATATAAGCACGAGACATACCTGGTGTCAAATTCAGTCCTAATGGATTCATTCCCATCTAAAAAATTATTTATTTCTCATTTAAATTCAGTATAATAATTTAACTTATGATTAAAAAATTAAAAATAAAAAGAAAATACAATAAAATATCGTAATATTTACCTTATCAACAGCCAATTTTCCATGTTTGAAACTAACTCCAAGTACCATCAGATGCTGACTAAGGACATCAAATGGAACAACAATTGTTTGTGCAACAAGGCTAGCAGAGCCCCCACCAATCAATGCTTTTAGCTTTGAATCTAGACCTGAGGTAAATGAATCTTGACTTAAAATGTGTCGAACCCCCTCGTAAGTTGACACATAAAATACTCCCGAGACTATTTGTATAGAACTGATCCAAAATCCACGATAGAGGCCAGAAAAACCTTCCATTCTGTAAATCTTTCGATAAGCATCGATCATACCTAACATAAAAAATATTATTAAATATGAATATGAAATTAAACACACAATCCCACTTTATTTTTTTTCTCTTAATTCTGATACCTGTGTACATGTGATTTCGTCGTTGAATTTGCAATCGAGTTTTTATTACAGTAAGTGGATAGAGGCAACATCGTACTGAGAATGATGATAGCATGCTCAGTGGAAAAAATTTGGTTTTGTCCATCATGTCCCATTCGATTGTTCGTATAAACGGTGGTGCTTCCACCGCCGACATTTTTATCAACTGTCTGAGGTAAATTCGTTCCTTGGATAAGTGATGATGATGCAGTGGAAGAATGATTTCTTCTAGTGTATCTATATGACACTGAATTAAGCCTTAATCGGCACATTTCTCAGTGGTACTTCATGGGCATTCCTGCCCAACAAATCTTGGAAAGTTTTAAAAAAAACATTATAGTCAATTTATTTACATTAAATTCATTGGTAGTATGAACAAAATAAAACTTCAGTAAATCGACAGTGGTCTGAATCATATACACTGGTGTAATATTCTACGTTGTCTTAACAAATTATTTTATTTATACATTACGAATTTCAAGATCAAAAACGTTTCCTTGTGAAAGATATCAAAAAGAGAAACAAAGTAATTTTTTTATTATTTTTCAATTTTTATATATTACTTATCCACTTTATCAAGGCTTACTTTGAATGATGCAATACGTATCATGAATTCAGACCAAAGGTCGTAATTTAAAAATCGTAATAAAGGTTATAAGATGAAGTGTGTAATCAAGTTTATAAACTTACAATGATGTAACATACAGTAACGGTGTCACAGTAAATAAATTAAGAGCACCAGAAAGCCCAAAGACTTTTGAAAACATTCAACTGAATGAATTGAAGTTGGCTCAAAACATTTTCATCACAAGTAACTGAAATAGACTTTTATTTCAGCCTACAATATCAAAAAACTTCATGAAAAATACCAATATCAAAATTTTGTTCCACTAACAATCAACACCAGCATTGATAATGTCCTTTACATTTTCCAAATAGAATCAGATCAAGTACGATGAGTGACCCAGAGTAGTAATTGTCGAGCCTACCACTATCAGCTGGACAATTTTTATTATTCTGCGCATGTGAATTGTGAAGGCACACTATATCCGTTTAATAAATGGAGTTTTGACGTGGGAGAGCGAACCTGTCGTTGATTGGACAAACATATTACGGTACCGCATGATTTCATACCACGGTACAAGGCTCAATGTTGAAGACGTTGCTATTTTACCTACGGTCGAAAAATAACCTTCTAATGACGAAATAGGAATCAGTTGATCCGGATTATTTTTGTAAATTTCTTATTTTCTTCAGCTTAATGACATTATCAATTTCAACCTATCCAACCTTGATACATGTTCATGGGATTTAAATTCAAATGCAAATAATCAAATGTGTTTATTACGAGACGAAAATATTTAACTTGAACATTTAAGTTGAACATCAACGCATCAAATATTAAATTGGTTACGAAGAATTTATAGAATGTATAAAAATACTTTTGGATAAAAAATCAGAATTGCAGAAGTCTACTAAGAAAAATTGAATTGTTCCTGTAGGATTTAATTTTGTTTTTATATACAAAAATGTGTAATAAAAAAAATTATAAGATAGTGGAATCAGGATTTTCCCTCTCTTGTCGTGTTTTCGATGCACCTCGAACACAGATTATACGGCCCAGGAATACATACAAGAAATTTATTTGCTGTCTGGTAGATATTTGCTGGAGCAATAGAAAATTGAAGAACAACCTCGCCAGTCTTTGCGATATAAACCAATAGCAATTGGAGCTCCGCCTACATTTTAGGGGTTGGATCATCCCCTCTTCAAATATACGTTCACAACCAAGGTTTTACGCTTCGCGAGGGCGGTACAAGTCTGCCCGGGCGCGAGAACCACCCCCGTATCAGTTTCCCTAGCCACCGAGGAAACTTTTGCTCTTCTCATCCTCATCAGAACAGATCAACTCACCCGCGTTGCATCCCGCGATTTTTGCTCGAAATACATCTCCAAACATAACCATTATTTTTTTTTTGTGTGCATAAATTAATGTGTGTACTTAATAAAATTAATTGAAATTGGAATTTTGATAATTTTCATCAGTGATCGAAAAAGTGAAAAAAAAAAAAAAAAAAGAAAAATCCTCTGAAGATGATGAGTTTGCCTGATCAAGAAGTTCCTGTTACTACGACAAATTCAACAAGAATGGTAAGCCATTTAATTATTTCTCCACAAAATTCTTCTAATAATTTATTTGCAATATTTACTTTTAAATTCACTTTTAGAAAACTAATTAATTACATAATTTTTTGAAATTATTAAAACGCCCCAAATATTTGATCTCGAGTGCTATCATCTATTCATAATAGTGTGGTATTCACATGACCCCCACGATACATTTATACAATAAACATGATTTAATCCTGGGAAAGTCGAGTGTTACCATATGCTTTTTTCGCGTAGTCAAGTATGCCAATTAATAATCGCAGGGGACTGGTGTGTGGGAATCACAAAATTTTTAACATCAACAAACATAAATCAACTAGTTGAAATAGGAAAGCAATAGTAAAGAAGAAAAAAAAAAAAGAGGGGGCGCATGAAAAGTAGGGTAACAACAAACCGGGACCACCCGTGGTTCAAGTTTGTCTTTCGGAATGGGACGTATACAAGGAAACAGAGAGGGTAAAAGTTAGATTGAGAATGACTGAGTGAGAGAGAATATAGTTGTCACCCTTCAAACGTGTGGTCTCAATTGGGGGATGCTACCAGGGGGTGACAATTACGTGTTTAGAGGATACAAAAGGGTGATATAGCTCCCGTGGGACTGGTGGTCACGTGCCGTGTGGCTATTGGCACTCTATGCTGACGCCGAGGGACAACTTCTCAATAGATATTTGTACATGAGTTTATATTGCACTATTGTGTAAAGATGAGTGCTTTATTTTTGATCATCACGACAAGTGAGTATCAGTATTTACTACATAATTCAAGATTATCCTATACATTAAAGTCATTTGTTTAATTAACTTCTTGATAGTCTATAAAATTATTCCTGTTAGTTATTCCAGTTAGAAATCTGGTTAATTTATCAATATCATATCATTCATTTGTTTACCTCATGCAATACGATCTGAGCAAACTATATGTACATTAAAGGTGAATGTTGATTGCTCAGTTGACAGATAGTGTGTGAAAGCATGAAATCCGAGATGACAATGTTGTGCTTGAAACTAAAACTTTGATGACACATAAAGACTTGTAAAGCTATACTAAAAAAAATCATGTTTATTATTAGCTTGGATTGAAAGTTCTTCAGCTCCCATGAAGCAACTTGGACAGTGAGAGAAAACCAATTATCCAGATAGATTTGCCACTTTTTTTTTTTTTTTTTTTTCAGTTTTTACCAAACAGAAGAAAAGGTCTTTGTTAGTGCGTTCTCTGATCCATTGTCTTGTCTCATACGCACCCCAGGAACGACACTACCTACTGAATGTGTTCGAAGGGTCAAACATTAGAGACAGAATAACAAAAGGAAGACACGAAAAAAAAAAAAAAAAGTGCGATTCATTGATTCAAAGTTTTTTTTTCTGATGGGTTTATGAACAAGATGATGACTTTATTATAAACCGAAACGAAGTGTACAATTATCAGTCTATGGAACACTGCCCTCCTTTGCCTTAAACTCTCTCTTTGTCTCTCTTCCTTACATTCGCATCATTTTCTTTTTTCAATGAAAAGTTCCCCTAGTATACAACAGTGAAGTGACGGGGCGTTCCCCCGTTTGACACAAGCGGAGGGCATCAATTTCACTGCACGCGACTATACTAACATTAATATCCAAAAGCCATAGCCGTGACTTTGACTACTCATAACCCCACGTGAACTCCTATGAAGTTAGATGACACAGTCAAAAAGGTCGTGAGATATACATATGTATATATGTGACATTGCGTACACACTTTGAGGTTGTATGCCACCGGTCACGCATTGACATCATACAGCACAACAATTAATGCAATGATAAGAGATGAACAGGGAGGATATAGGAACGGAATGAATATAATAAAATGAAGTCAGGCTAGTTCCTGGGAAAAATGATCGTATTGAACTATTCCATGATGACACGCGACCATGTTTGTGCTTTTTCCATCACGAGTCATTAGTTCATTAATTCACTCCATCGACCATAGTGAAAAGATGATATATAGTAAAATATATAAAATATTGTTGTGTTGAAAGTAAACGGCAAAGCGATTATAGAAAAAAATTGATAACAAAAATATGTTTGAACGCATATTTCCAGTTAAATGGATCAAGATTATTAATTATAAATGTAATTAAATGGCAATTAAGTTTTAAAAATGTTTAGAGTTATTTGGGTATTCTTGTTTGATATGATTAAATTTTATTTGAAATAAAAGTCTTTTTGAATTTATTTTTTGAAGGAGTAGAAGCAATTCGATGGTTGAATTACATTTAACGCCGTTGTCAGACTAAAAAACATAGATGTACGGAGTTGTATATGGTGTACGATATGAACGCTAATAGTTGAATTTCACTGGGGGCCGGTAATTAGGTTTACCACGAGATTGCTCCGCAAGGAGGAAACCTACCAATCGTTTGCCGGATGTCCGCTTTTCTCTCGCTTGCACTCATTATTACATACATAGTATTTGCAAATTTCACACTATAGCTGTTTCTCCTTATATTTCCCGCCATACTTTCATTTGTCGTCGATTTGTAGTTCCAATACAGAGGAAAAATATTATTCAGTAGTTATTTTCAATAAAAATAAATAAATTGAATTGTCTTGAAACTTTTTTTTTTTTTCTTTCAGAATAATGACGGATATTCAACAAGAGAGTCAGTTCACGACATTGCGAGCACAACTTATTGCCCTACTTATTCGACCAATCACATTCCACCTGCCGATAAAAATCATCATGGTGAGTAAAGGACAAACTGGAATGTTTTATTAAATATATTTATTTAAATCTATTGTAAAGTTTTGCCTGTTAAATAGTGTTGAGATTTTTGCTCCAATTTAATTTTAGTTAGATTAAGTATGTTTCATTGGAAAGTAGAGAGTAAAAGACGGGAACAAATATCTTTGATGCTGTCTTTGAGAGATTCGATGCGACTATGAGGACGACACACCGCACCCTAGTCATGTAGCAATTTTACTCTTGTACACTTTTACCCAGTATACGATGGTGGCTTTGTGTATACACTCATACATCAATCGACGTTCATCGTTGCAACCGTCGTACAACCGCGTGATTACACAGCGGAGGAACACGAAGAGGGGTTCACGAGATTCAGACTATTCCCTCCTAAGGAAAAGCTGTCAGCTACAGGCAATACCATATAGTCGATATTTTTATATATAACCCGTCGGATCATCAACGATAGTATTTTCCTCTTTCAATGACATTGAATCGATCATAAAAAGCTCTTTAGTTTGTATTTTTTCTCAACAAAATTCTAACTCGAACAAAAAATTATTCAAGTGATTCTTTCTAATTTTAATTGTTGCGCATGGAAGTTTTTTTCAACATGTCTCGTCTTCTTTCCCTACATGATAGCATCGAGAATTATCAGTGCCAAAGACTCCCCTCAAGGAATTCCCGTAGCGTTTTACTCTGACTAACATATATCGGCTTTAAATTCAAAAAGAAAATATCCACAATTCCAAATGCAAAAATGGCACAAAAGGAATGGTAAGGAATAATAATAAAGAAAAATATTGGAGTGTTAAACACGAATGATTGACACTTTATGTATCGCATTTGGTATGCGGTGAAAAAAAAAAAATGAGAAGGAAAAGCATTGGTCGCATGCTGGGTAGTTCTTTCTCCCATCCTCCCTCCCATTGCTCCACATAACTCAATCATGGTCTATAATGCCGCAATTTCTTCATAGTAATCACGTTACCTCGCACTACCAATATTTCAACTCACCCACGAGGTACAACGCTTCTTGTTGAAAAAAAAAAAAAAAGAAAGAACATATTGAAATTCACATAACGAATAATCAAGAATAATAGAGAAATGGATTTTGTATATTTATTGCTTTGATTAAAATTATTTATTGAGTATAATGAGAAATATGTTATTATCTAGAAGCAATCAGTTGTATATGTACTCATTCAATTGGTCATACTGGATATATCTCAATGTGGAGACAATGAAGTTATCGATGAGTGGATACCCGTGGCGAATTGCAAAAATCCATTAAATACGGACTATTTCTCTTGTCTTTTATTATACATCTGAATTTACTGGTTTTCAAAGCAAAATTCGAACTGTAAATTAACCTGAATGTTTTTTGAATATTTCATTTGTTTATTAATTTCAGGAACTGACTTATATGCTCCACACGATTTCCGACAAGAATCTTGGCTTCAGGACCGTAAGTAGAAGAAAAATATTTTACACTTCAGAGGCCCGGATAGCTCAGTCGGTAGAGCATCAGACTTTTAATCTGAGGGTCCAGGGTTCAAGTCCCTGTTCGGGCGATTATTTTTTTTATTTTTTCCTTATAAAATAATATTTTTGCAATATTCAACAATTAATTTTGATAAATCATTATTTTTTCACTAATTATTATCAATAAATATTAATGAATTAAAACGGAAAAACGTGCAAAGTGGAAGGGGAAAAAATAAGCGAGTATGACGTAATGACTTGGGATATTTAGTTGAGTATAATTTCCTCACGGGCAAGAACATTAATTTCAATTAATATACATATAGCCAACTATGAACATAATAAACGATGAATAGAATGAGAAGAGATCATACGGAGTTACAGGAGGGTGAATCTAACGTAAAACTCACACTAAAATAATTTTTTAAAAGCGTTAAAATAAATCTCAGAATTTTTATACCAATTGAAAATTTCAAGAATTAATTTTAATTTCTTCAAATTGTATAACCATAAAATTAACCTGACGTTATTATCTTCTTTCAGCAAGCAGCTGCGAAACGGAAGATAATGAGCAATACGTTCCCGAATATCATCATATCACTGGTAAAATTGCATGTTTAATATACAGGTTGCTATAAAAAGATGGGAACAGAGAAAAATCTCGGAACATACACCTCAAACAAAAAAATCAAAAAACACGTATCTGATATTTTTCAAAAATCTATTTATTGATATCAAATTCGATCCCCCCCACCTCCTCTCAGTGCGTGGGGTGGGGGGCAACTTCAAAATATTAAATGGAAACCCCTATTTTTTATTTCGGAATCTAATTCTGCGGACAAAAATACATTAATTTTGTTTGGAACATTTTTTCACATCACCGCAAGATGTCGCTGTAATCGCTAATCAACAATTTATTTTTATTCGCCACAGGAAAGAGTGGGGGGCTCAATTTAGGTGTCAGAAAAAAATGTTTCAGACAAAATTAATGTATTTTTGTCTGTAGAATCAGATTCCGAAATAAAAAATAGGGGTTTCCATTGAAAATTTTGAAATTGCCCCCCACTCTACCCACTGGGAGGAGGTGGAGGGATCGAATTTGATATCAATAAATAGATTTTTGAATAAATATCAGATACGTGTTTTTTGATTTTTTTGTTTGAGGTATACGTTCCGAGATTTTTCTCTATTCCCCATCTTTTTATAACACCCTGTATAAATTCCTTAATTGATCGATAAGTGGTGCCTATTAATTGTCGTTTAATATATGCATCCTTGTTAAATATGTGAGATAGGCAATCTCCACAGTTTCCTAATGTCCGGAACTGTCAAAGACGCTTTACTCATTTGCGATATCTTACCTATATGCAGCTTATTAATAACCGTGATATAAACAATTTTCATAATCTCTGCGGTTGAAAATAATATTTATTTTGGAAAATTATATCAGCGATTTATTGATTGAGTGAAAGAAAGATTTTATTAAAACTTTGGCAAAAAGTCCCTTCGGCAATGATTTTATAGCTTATATTAAAGAGCAAAACCATGACGAGGTATTATCAATATTGGATTACATGCTCTGGCACTTTGTGCTTTTTTGAATTAGCATTTATAATTTTTTTTTTTATTTTCAAATTGCCCTTTCAAAGCATTATGAAGAATATATTGTGATACAATTATTGCTTTACTAAATTTACTTATACAATAAATATTTTGGTGCTTGTCCATTTAATTTTGAACGCTCCCATCATCTTTTAACATGAATGCCTTCCGGCATATTTGCTTATCTTTAATAAAGATAAAATCGATAATTGATGTTTGCACATGGACGAACATTGTGGCTTAATGTGTTCCTAAGCTGATAAATTTACAGTAATATATACAATCAACAATTAATCAATTAAATAATTTCAACGAATTTAAAACATGATTAAAATGTTTGTTTGCATTTTATAAAGAAATAAATTTATATTTTTGTTTTCAATAAATAGCTTCCCACGGGAGATTTCGCTCATTTGATTTACCTCTTGGCGGCGATCTTTCCTCGCATACACACTGACTGTATGTATAGATCTGCATGAGTCGGAACCATAAAACCATTATGTCCTCACGTGCCGTTCCGACGATGCGTTTCAACTTCCGCTATGACACGCGCCCTTATGGTCTCCTTCGTCGCCTTTATTTTTTTTTTCTTTCGCTTCATTCAGTATGTGTAATATACACACCAGCAATTTCTTCTTTACTGTATACACACACACACATATACAACATATTCCCTATAATTTATTTTATGAATATCAAAAGCTTTCCAAGTTAAAAGCAATAAATCAAATATAATATAATTTTTTTTTTAAGGAGTCAAACAAGAGTCCCATTGCAAAAAAAATAGTGCAAGTTATCAATCGCAGTATACAAGAAACCAAGGCACAAATTTTCTAGATCTCAGTCCTGCAGCTCCAGCAACATGCTTTGGGTAAAAATAAAATTTATATTTTAATAATAATATGCTGTAAATAATTTCAATTCGTATATGATTACGTAAAACAAACAATTTTTACGCAGAAAACCTAGTCCAAGAATGACTGATGTGTCAGAATGTGTTGCGGTAAAAGAGGAACCGACGGATCGTGGTTATATTGAGCCAACATCAGTTACAAATCTCACAAATTCAACATCTCATGACACTTCGAATGGTAAGCCCTAAATAAAAACATTTCATTCAATAATAATTTGAGATTATATCTCAGTGGATAAAACGCTCCATAAAATCTCGACCCAACAATTGGATGAACATATAACCAAATAGTCCTGATGATGTCAATGGCAATTGAACCATCCACCCCATTATTCTATCAAGGGTGTGCTCTATTCAAGGTCCGTGACAAATCTCGTGACAAAAGAGAAAAAAGAAAACGATAAAGATATATATGGAAAGGGAGACAAAGATACAGAATAAGAGATTCAATAAGTATATATTCGCATCCACGTGCGCACTGTCCTGTCCCATATATATATACATACACTATAAATTATGTCAATGATTTTTGGATTTTCCGATGACATGAAGCAAAATAGATTTTTCCAAGTGTTCCATAATTTTAATGCAAATTTCAGAGTACGGTATTTATGATTACGCATCATAATAGAATCATTTCATTAGATCATATTTATATATTTTTCGAATGTGTAAATAATTCACTTGACTTATTGATAAAGAACCGTGATAAAATAATAATGGTGAAGCGAAAAAATCAGTGACAGTGACAAAATTCTTGTACAAGATTAATTGACATTTGCTGAATCATTATCACATATACACTATCAATCTCTGTACATTCGGATTCGTCTTGATAAATTTTTGTACACATTTGTCTATTCTGTAACGGATTGCCATATTGTGCCGGACGGAAGTTGCGCAATGTATACATTTTTTATACTGATTTCCGGTTATTAGTAGAAAAATTCACAACATCGCCTCTAGCATTATAAATACACAATACTACTCTTGAATCATATCAATGTCTGACAATAACTATAAATTGTATATTTCGTATATGTATAATTATTTTTATTTTATGGCCATTTAAAAATCAACCGGAAGACATCATAATTTTAACTTGAAGATAATTCCAAGCAACTGCACACATAAATACACACTCTTCTGACTGTATATATGTGCACTCATATATATCTTCTCTACCAGGGGATTTCAGTCACGCGTGCTCTAAGTAAACGTAATTGAATAATTGAAGAATGCTTTCAACTTTCGAGCAAGGAAAAGACAACGCGAGAAAAACCATTAACTAAAATATTCAAAATACACAAGAGCATATAGATAAGTTATTTTTTTTTTGTCATATATATTTATTTTTAATTTATTAACGTAGTAGTAGTAGTATAAAATTGAAAGCAGCTGAAATAAAAATCAGGAAATCGCAAAAACTATTTTAGTTTTTTTTAAATATTAATAATTTTATTAATTTTGAATTATTCTGATGATGAAACATTGTAAAATTATGAACTATCACATTTCGTACTATTCACATCTCGTGTATCCTTTGCGACCATCCAGAGATTATGTTGTTTCTCCTTCTATCTCTTTTCCTCCATAATTCTCCCTGCCATTAACCCGACTCAATTATTCACACGCAGTTTACGTTAATAATAGGAGTGAGTGCTTCCGAGATACGTTGTGTTATCGATACGAAGGGCCTTTGCGTCGGATCCCATAGGAAAAAAAAAATAAAATATCGAAACAAAAAACACCAAAATAACAATAAAAAAAAAAATACCTGAAACATCGATATTTTAAAAAATATTTCGGGTGTAATATCGTATGTAATTTGTTTGTAAAGATCACCCACCACCCCTTTATCCCCTTTTATTCATCCCCTGACGACAGCGATGAAGTTGAGTCAGGACTCCATCAGCCCGTAATTAATTTTAATTTGTAAACCAACCGCTAATCCTCAACGTATAAATCTATCTCACAGTCTCCCATGAAATTGAAACTACGTTTTTGAATTATTCATGAAAAATTATATAACAATGATACAAAAAATAATTAATAATAATATTAATAATTATAAAATATTAATAATAATGATATGCCAATGAAGAGAATTCGAGTTGGATTATATGACTATCATCTTTTTACGTCCGCTTTCTGATTTTCCCCTGCCTCTTCTCGCAACTGAAATGTGAGCTTTGAATATCAAGCAATTTCTTGGTGATATTTTTCACAACGAAAATACTTTACCGGTGACGGCGCGTGAGTGCAATATTCAATCATAAAATCTGCTTATTCTCACTGTCACTATTTTATATACTGAATTCTTTTCATTTTTCCTCCATTCACCACAAAAAAAATCAAAATAGATGCAAGTTTATTTGTAAATAAAAAATAAAAAAAAAAAAAAAAGAAAACCTATTGAAATCACGTTGGTCAATCCATCACGGGGATTTATATCCATATACAGTTTTCTACATGCAAACCGTTTACATGAACCATTTGGTGAATACAAGGGGAGAGGTTACGAGGCAGGGAATGGACCATATCCGGTAGTTAATTATTCAAAAGTTGTGTCTGGGGGTGCAGAGAGTAAAAAAACAACCCTTTTAAGCTTCTTTCATAAAGTAACTAAATATATTTTCAGTGACAATCAAACCTAAACCCCTTAATTAGCCATACATAAATAAACATTCAATAACGAAATAAGCCAACAAATAAATTGAATAACTTATTAGTTATGATGAATTAATTTCTAGCGCGGAATTTGATTTACCAGAGACGTCAACAATATTCAAACCGTTTGTTAAATTCGAGTGAGTGTCGCGATTCTCCAACATCTAGCAGGCCTGCTAGCGCTTCATCTGTGACCTCACAATGGCCATCGACTGTACAATCAGCCCAATCGTCTGCAGAAACAGCTTTTTCAACACGTCAGGAAAATTGGACAACAAACTGCAATGAGATATGCACAAAACGTAGTACCACACCAACGTGGACTGAGCTAGGTGTTCAATCAGAGACCAGAACTTCTACATGGGACCGTCAAGGATCTTGTTATCAAAAGAGAAGTTCACCAACTATACCGTGGAACACGGACTATGTTAAACGGCCACCATCTTCAACTAGTGTCACTACTTGGAGTGACGTAGCTGTGGGGTAAAAAGTTTAACATAAAATTTTAATAATTTAAATGGTGATGATCAACTGGTTGATCATTATTTTAGATACCAACAGCAGCGACGAGGTTCCCTTCAACTTTGGCAATTTTTGGTTACACTCTTGGATGATCCTGCTAATGCACCGTGTATTACGTGGACAGGTCGTGGGATGGAATTTAAATTAATTGAGCCTGAAGAGGTTGAAAATAAATTCTAATATTCATCCATTTTATTTCCCTCAAAGTATCTGCATGTAATTAATTAAGCGTATCACACAGGTTGCACGTAGATGGGGTCTTCAAAAAAATCGTCCGGCAATGAATTATGACAAATTAAGTCGATCATTACGATATTACTACGAGAAAGGGATAATGCAAAAAGTTGCTGGAGAAAGATATGTGTATAAATTTGTTTGCGATCCAGAAGCACTATTCAACATGGCATATGGTAATGGCGCATCAAGTATTTCAGGGGAATCGTCGAGTAATATTGTGAGAAATCATTCGGTAGTTAGTAAAACATTGTCCCATTCCAATGACCTTAATGAGCCAACCGTAACAACAAGCGGATATGGAGACGCCGTTTTGGCAATGTACTCAAATTCTGCCACAGGTAATTAATTAATATAATACTTAAAAATTCATAGATTCAAAAAATTAAATAATCAATTTCTTTGTTTTGGATTTTCAGTTTACGGACCCTCGAGTATGCATCATCTTCATCAATACCTGGGTACTAATGATGGATTCAAAACACCATCGGGTCGTCATCATGCGCATCAATATAATAATCATCATCATCATCACTATCATCACCACCATTCAGGTTCACCATACACAGAGACATTGTTAAATTATGGTCGGTTATCCCATGACCATTCATTAGATATTAGAATGCAAGATTCAATGAAGGTGGAGTATATAAATGAGGAAAATTCTACAAGAACAAAGGACACCTCTGGTATATTTGAATCACCTCAACGATCACAACTAACTGGTTCTACTTCGAGCTCTCAAAGTTCTACAGCAGCTTCAATCTTAGAAATAGCAGGGGGGCCAAAAATTGAGCAGGCATATACTTGTCTTAGTGTAAACAGTTGTGTATGTTAAAAATAATGAAGTTAAAATTGTTTTATCAATGATATATAAGGGACAACTGTAGAAAAATTACTTGTACATACTATATACTTATCTAGTAGATCGTAAAATTGATTTTGACTTTATTCAAGTCAATTCTGTTTGTGTAAATAAAACAATTTACGAAATATTATTTAGTTATTTAGATTTCTGTCAAAGATCTTGAATGATTTCAGTATAGCCAGTTATTGAGGTTAATCAGTGAAACGAAAATAACTTTGGGTGAAAAGAATCGGTTCACAAATCACAAAGAATGGAGCATTCGAAGAACTATTTCCGGAAATTCGACGTTGGGAAGAATTCAAGGGGGCAAAGCGAAATGCTCCAATGCATTTGATATATGTGTATGTATATACATATACTAAAATTCTGAGCTACCATATACATTATGATCTATACATAACATGCATTATCACGCTTTATCGACGAATGGTAAATTATTAGGAAAAATGAAAAAAAAAAAGTGCAAAAATTATAATGTGTATTTTCGAAGCATGCGAGATTTATCCCTCAGTATATCACGCGCGGGTTTCCAGCCGGTTATACTTCAACATCTCAACGAATTATTTCAAGAATTAATATGACTATTGAACATACTTTATATGTTATCTAAATTATAGTTGATATAAAAAATCTAAATCATCAATTTATATAAAAGATAGACTGAAAAATGAGTAGTGGCTCTGATAAAACCATGAAAAATCCTAAAAAAAATATATCAAAACTGAAATCAATCACTGGGTCAGTTGGATTATTAGTGATGCTAATGATATACACAGCTATTGGTGGATTGGTAAGAGAAAAATTAATTTATTATTGTAAACATAAATATCCTTTTTTTTTTCTTTCATTAAATTTTTAATGATTATGTGAATCAATTCAAACTTGTTGGATTAAGTATAATACTAGAAATATCTTTCTGTCAGTTTACATAACGCATGTGAAATAAAAAATTCCAGTTAGAAATTAATTCCCCTCAATTCACCGTAATTTCCTGGCACAGTTCCAAAAATATACAAACCATCAAGCTTTATTGAACCTTACCAGAAATTTTTACAAGCTATTGTGATCTTTGGTTGATAATTAATCAACCACTGTTTGAAATATACAAATCTCATAGACAAAACTTTTTATTTTTTTTGCTTTTCGAATCTTCAGGTATTTCGGCAACTCGAACTCCCAATAGAAATTATCCGATTAAGTCGGATTCGTACTATTCTTCTCACCCAAAGAAATCATTTCATCAATCAGATTCTGAATAATACAGACTTGAATACATCCACTTTCGCTGATATGGTGGGTGCTTGAATAATTAAATAACAAACTATAAAATTTCTGGAAAAAAAATTATTAATCAACTCTGTTTTAGATGCAACTCGAACTGCAATCGTATGAAATAGCAATACAAGAAGCCACCCAAGGGGGTTTTTTAATTAATTCAGTTGACGAATTTCATTTGTTCAATAATCAAGACATTGCTAATCTTCCGCCAGTTACTATAGATCGCTGGAGTATAATTCAGGCAGTTTTTTTTGCCAGTACTGTTCTCACAACAATCGGTTAATAATAATAATTATCATTTATATATAAAATAATATCATTTGCAAATAATTAATTTCATTTATAATACATCGTGCTATTATTAATAAAAATAATGTGTAGGTTATGGTAATGTTGTTCCATCATCTATTTGGGGCAGAGTCTTCTGTATTTTTTTCGCATTCATTGGGATCCCATTAACATTGACAGTAATTGCTCATTGGGGAAAATTATTTGCTGAAATAGTTAGCGAAATCGCAAGTAAAATAAGTGAGAATCTCCCGTCGTTCATCACACAGTTTTATCCAAACAACACTACTGGACAACGTTCTTTAGGTATCATTATATTATTTTGATCATTGTAATATATAAAAAAAATATATATAATTAATAAATTCGTAATAATTTTCCAGGCGCTTTTGCAGCCATTGGACTACTCTTTATTTATATATCATGTGGGGCTACAATGTTCATGTTATGGGAAGAAGATTGGAATTTTTTCGACGGTTTTTATTTCTGTTTCGTTACGATGACAACTATTGGCTTTGGCGACCTAGTCCCAAGTAATGAATAATCATTCACAAAATAATTTCCATAATAAATCACCCTGCTATTATAATATATTTTATTTTCTTTTGACTTCTAGAAAAACCTAAATATATGCTATTTTGCACATTATATATTCTCGTTGGTTTAGCATTAACCGGGACAATTATTGAATTGGTAAGAAGACAATACGCCCAATCATGGCGTCGACTTCAAGCATTACGTGGACCTATAGCTGAAGTATTGCGGAAAATTAGTGAACATGCTGGTGGCGATATTTCTATAATGCAATCAGACTTGAGAAACCTTTTAACTGTAATAGCAATGCCTAAATTGAAACGAAAAGATGGAAAAAATACTGACGCTGAAGAAAAAGAATGGCAAGAAGCAGTTGAAGCAGTGTTAAGAAATATTACAACTTCTGTACCCGATAAAAATTATCAAAAACCAATCATGCAAATTGTTATTTACGAATCGAGTGTGTAAAACTTTTTCACATTACATATTTAATACACCTATAATACCTACACATTCATTCATTTCATCTATTTTATTATTAATATATAATAAATGTGTTGAAACAAATGTGCTAATTGCGTATTTAAATTTGGTAATGTTTTATCCTGAGTCCCTATTCAATATAACCTTCAATGATCTGTAATGTAAAATTAGGCATACATTACAGCGTCGCATCAACACAGATCATGAATAGTTGGTTTTGATGAAGCTTAGTATTCGTGCTACCGTCGGAACATACGCAATGCGAAGCTGCTGAACTAAAGCTCAATCTAAGTTTAGATTGTATTAAATTCAAAGTATTCGCCAAGACTATACGAAATAAATTTGACATTTAGATGGTGGCAAATGGAGAATTCTGATAATAAGGAAGCAATATCAACTTCGTTTAATATTGTGGCCATCGCAAATTGCGTTAGTATTTTCAACATGTGTATCGATTAACATTTTTTTTTTATTTGCTTTATCCTAACATTAGATTGAAGACCTTTTGTTTGAGAAGGTTAGAAGATTGTTTTTGGCATTTGGCCACTAAACCCCTTGCTGGTTCATGTGTGAATAAATTTAGATGATCGTGAATTTTATTTCAAGATCACGATAATAAAAAAACAATTCAGGCGGTGATTTTTTTTTTTTTCATTCTAGCAATCAAAATTGATGGCTGGAGATGACGAATGTAAAAACTCGACGAATGATAAAGTGCAAAGAAATTTTGAGTGTGTTAATCGAATAAAAAATTCTTCATTGATAGTTGGGATATCATCGACTGTTTCAAAAGCTTATGATTCATTGAAAGCATCGTACGATACAGCAGAATCGATTTTGAATATAACAGAAAAACAATTGAATGAAGCAGTGGAAATTTTAAGTCCAGTTACAAATAAAATTGGTGATATTTTAGATGAACCATTGAAGAGTATTGATAATGCAATATGCGATGGGTTTGATTATTTGTATGAAAAAGTTCCACAATTGAAGAGTGAATCTGAAAAAATTTACGAAAACATTGGGGAATACGTGAAGTAATACATAATTAATTAAATACATAGAGAATAAAAATAAATCAATGATATAAAAAGAATATTTTTTTTATCTTTGTTTACAGAACTACTTCAAATTCTGCCATAACATATTCAAGTTCAATTGCAACAGAAATGAAAGAAAAATTGAAAAATGATAAAGATGAATGACATAAAATACGAAAAATAAAATAAATTAAATTATTTATCATTGATAAATATTAAATCAAATTAAATTTTTCCATTGTAACCTCAAAAAATAGATAATTAATTCAGTGAATCAGTGGCTTCAATATTGTAATACTGTATAACCAATAATTATCATTATATTTATATAAAAATATTATAAAATCTTTTTCAAGATAATAAAATTTTTGCTTTATCATAAAAAAAAGTTGAAACAAATAATTCAACAACGCAAGATATTTAAAATATAAATAAAGAACGTGTCACATTGGTTTATTGAATGTAAAAAATGTTTACCAGATAAAAAATAAATAAATTGTTCAAAAACTTACCCTCAACTGCTTTCATTTTTCCAATCTATCTTATAATTTTTTTTTCTGTAAACGTGTTAAGTTTTCTTCATGAATAATTCTAATTGTTCACACACTATCCAGTCATTAACGAACAATGAATTTCAAACGGTCATCAGACGCCACAAAAACATCTACATGGTTCCCTTTGTTTCTTAATACGCACATTACGCACTTACAGGTATACCCCAAACGTACATGGGGGCGGTTATGACGACACTAATTCCCAGTTGTCTCATCATTTGTTAGACCTTAATGAAAAAAAAAAAAATATCCACAAAACCATCATGATTTTTTTCGTAATTATTTCAACTAATACTGAAATACTGATTGATATTTTCATGATCATTTTTATTGAAGAAAAGAAAAATCATACCTGATATTTATGACGGTTGGTCATATGAAAAAAAAAAAAAAAAAAACGGTCCATTTTGAATAATTCCAACCAATGAATCATCAAATTCTACTCCCTCCCTTGAACTCACTGCGTTATTTATCACATTTAATTAACAATAAATCCCTAATATTAATTATACTTAAAAGAAATAAACGTGAATGTAGATTTTTTCATTTGTAATACGAAGAATCTTCGCACACTTGCGCAAAAAAAGCGCGAACAATGGACGACTTGGCGCGGAGAATAATTTCCGACACTAGCTCCACACAGGATATTGCGTCGATAGTGATAATTAGAATATATATTCTACTTTACCATTATAATTTAAATGAGTCGTTAGTACGTAAAGGATACATAGATAGCGTTAGATGTGAATCACAAAAGCGATTGAAAAAACTCACTAGAACTTTGAGCGCACAGAGAGAGAGAGTGAGCTTCTAATTATCTGGTCTAGGTACTTTATATTTTTTCTCAACTTCAGCTTTTGAGGTGGCCATTTTTATGTTGCCGCCAAATCAACGTGTGTGCGCATCGCAGTATAATTTTCTATTGCATGTAATATATTTTTTTCTGTTTATACTATATGCAATATAATTTTTTGTATTCTTATTTTATGTTTACCAGTCTCAAATAATCAAAGAATACCAAATACTTTTATTGAATATTGAATAATTGTTAATATTATATTAATCGGCATGCCAGAAGAACGGTGTTTTGTTTGCGCAAGCAATGAAGGAATTTTTCTTGATATTTTTGCAGCTGGTAAAAATTATCGGGAAATTATTGAATCATGTTTATCATTAAAGGTATTATTATTAATTAATTAATTAATTTATGGATTAAATAAATGTATTAGCTATTTTAATGTGAACTTTTTGAGATACTCCAAAGTTTATATCACTAAAATCTATGATTTTAAGGTTATGTTTATTTTTTGGGAATTGAGTTTCGATTCATTATATCTTTCTTTCAATATTCATTACTATCTGTTTGATTACATAGGTATGTAAATGATGATTAATATATGATGATTCTATTTTATTAGATAAAAAAAAGTACGATATCATCGACGAAAATTTGCCACAAATGTGTTTATGAATTGGATCAATGCAGCAAGTTTGTCGAGAAATATAAAAAAACTCATAGAACAGAAAGAGGAAAGTTGTGTGAAAAACGCGGGTGTTGTAGTCTGTGCATGAAACCAGGCAAAACTGGATATATATTTGATTTGTTTAACAAAAATCCATTGGATAATTCAAGGAAGAAGCTCCAAGATATATTTAAAGTTGATGTGTGTATTTAATCTAATCATATAGTATTACTGTGCTCCAATATTATATTTAATAGTTAAATTATTTTTTCACAGCTTGTAAATCAAGATCCGACCAATTTGTTAATATGTCTAAATTGCCGTTATAATTTAGATGTACTTTTTGATTTGAAATGTGTATTTAAATACACATCACGCTATCTAAATGATATTTTGAATGATAGTATGGCATGGTCACAAGTCCCAAAGGTAAAACAATTTATATTTATAAATTAAAATCGTTTTCAAGAAAATTATTTAATCTGATGGTGAATTAATAATTCCAGATGAACACTTATGTTGTGAGACGCAACACTACATTGACTCGCATGTCTACAATATCAGAATCCAAATATTCATCAGATTCCGATACAAGCACTGTAAAAATTGACTCAGAATTATGTATGCCTGCATTGAGCTCAAGAAAATCCAGCCCTCAAGAGCGTAAATGCGATGAATGTAATATTAGAATTGTTAATGGCATGGATATGTACAGATATCATCATACAGGTAATACTGTTTGCAAAGAATGTTGGATAACTATGGACCCGTGTGAAAAAGCAAAAAATAAAATTCGTAAATTAAATAATAAAGCAACCAAGACAAAATTATGCAGCGTATTTCTCAAAGATATTTTAAGTAAATCATTGGAAATAAAGAATAAGGATTCCGAAATTGAAAAGGTTGTAAACGATGAAATAATCGTATTATCGTCAGATGATTCTAATGATGAGAATGACCAAAAATCATTATCTTCGCGATCATTAAGACAAAAGAGGAAGTGTGTAATCGATAATAAATCAGTAAAGAAAATTAAAACCGTCACTAAACCACAACGGAAACGAATCACCCGTTCAAATAGTGTCCAAACTATCAATGTAATTAATAAAAAAGATACTCGGATGACTCGTTCCGAGAGTGCTGAAAAATCAGAAAGTGAGGGTAAAAGTCGTAGCAGGCTTGCGAAAATAACTGCAAAATCTCTTGCATCAACATCAAAGTCAGCGGATGAAAAACCAACAAGGAAATCTCGTTCACAACAGATTCCACCCAAGAAACGCAGGAGGAACAACTCGGTATCGTCCAATTCAAGTATTGGTAGTATTAAACCGAAGAAAACACCACGTTTATCAGCATCAATATTGACAGATGATTCACTTGAACTAAAAATGGATACTGATACCGACGATAATGCACCATACACATGTAAAATTTGTGATTCTGTTTTTGAAAATAAAATTGTGGGTTTGACACACGAATTATCGCATGCAAAAAAACTTGAAGTTGTCTTGAAGAAAGTAACAATGCCGGAAACTATCGAAGTCAATGCAATTATTGAAAGAGAACCATCAACTGAATTTGATTCGCCTGTAGGCAGTCGAAATGAAGCATTAGATGCTGCCGGTGACGCTACTAATGAATCAACATTCCAAGAACTTTCTGATCTTCCAGAAGATGATTACGATAGTAATGTACAAAAAAAGAACACTGAAATTATTGTGTCCTCGACTGATGATGAAAATAAAGGCAAGGAAAATGATGATAAAACGAAAAAAAATAAAGAGCAGAAAACGTGTGATGAAATTTCCACAAGTTGGTCATTTCTGGGTGATGACGCAATTGGCGACGGCATTAATGATAAATCCAATGATGTTGTGAATGAAGCCGCTGAAAAAATTGATACTATTACTGAGGAGAAAATAAATAATGAAGAAGACAGTAATATTAATCAAATCACTGCTGATAATAACGTTGAACAACCGATAGAGACTATAAAATTAAATACACCTGCTGATAAAGATATCACAGAATTAGATAAAAACGAATCGCCTGAAGAAATCGGTGAAATTGAAGTACAAAAACAGACGGTTGATAAAATGGATGAAAACTTGGAAAATACAATTGAAAATGAAAAAAATGATAATTTAGAGAATGAAAATACAAATAAAAATGTGAATTGCACCGAGGAAAAAATTAGGCTAATGAGAGTGAATGAAAAAGAAACGATTCCACAAAGTGAAATTAATATAAATAACAGTGAGGATTTAGAAAATACGAAAAATAAGGAAAGCAATGATGATAAAGTGGAGAATTCAGAGGATTCTGATGATGAAAATAAGAAAGAGGATGGAATCACAAGTGTAATAAATGAGGAGAAAACAAGTGAAAATGATACAATTGTAGAAGATAATTCCGTAATATCGATATCTAATGGGGATGTTGATGAAAAATCATCAGATACCGATACAGTTATCATTAATAATGATAAGGATGAAATATCAAAAATGGAGAAATGTAATGAAGCGTCAGATAAACTTGAAAAGTTTCTTGAATTTGATGCAGATAAACCAGAAAAAAAAATTAATAATACTGCAGACGGTAAAATTCATGATGAAGTATCAACTATAGGATCCGATATTATTGTTGAAAATACGGAGGTTGACAATAATATTGATTTAGAAAATAGTAAATCAGAATCAATAGAAATTGAAAAAAATGTATTGGCTACTATGGAAGAAAATAATATAGAAGAATTTATGGGCATCGATGAAATTGCAATTGATGAAGCAAGAAATATTGAGCAAATACCATCATTAGAATCAGATACTACTGAAAATATTGAATGTAAGTCGTAACTTGAAATTCATTTTTGATTAGTATATTTATAATTTTACGAAATAAAAAAATATCATTTCAGTACTATTGACAGTAACGTCTAATATTTGATATTGGATCCGAAACAAAATTATAAAAAAAAAATTTATTCATTCCGCGGTATGTAATTAATTATCAAAGACTTTTTCGCTAGATTTTGTAAATAATTTAGCTCAATTTACATAACCAAAAAATGAAGGTGAGCTTGAGCCATAATTTGAATGGAAACAAATGATTTTGTTATCTAAATATATAAAATAAAATGAATGAAATTTCGTTAATTAAATTGGAATCTACATAAAATTAAATAAATATTTTGATCAGCACGTTACGGTCATATGTATTATTAAAAAAAAATATATATATATATAAATCAATAATTGAGAATAATATAAATAATTTGAAAAGTTAATTCATTATGTAAATAGTTTCATAAAAGAGTAATTACTAAAATATTAGAATGTAAATCAAATATAAATTTAAGCATCCCAATAAAGATTTTTTCTTTCTAGTTTTTTTCTCATCATACATGTTTGAGAGTGATTATCATTAATAGAATAATAATGAACTTGATAAATACAGTTATTCTTGCATATGGTCAATGAAAATGTCTGATTTTTTTAAAAATAAGCTGTTTTTTTTTTCTGTAATTTCATTTTATGCGAAATTTATATATTACTATCGAACATGAATAGTACAGGAAGAATCGTTACAGACTTTTGTGTGATTCTACATGTTAATTTTCGAATTAAAAATACGTTAATTAAAAAAAATACAATCATGAGTTTCGAATATTTACTCGATTATTTTTAATTATTCAACTCTATTTTCGTCCTTACCTCTTTCTAAAATTAACTTTGAAACTTCAAGAAGAATTGTCTCTACTTCATTTCTCATATATGGTTCAACGTTTTCTAGATCAAGTAACAAAATATTATTAACAATATTTAAAAATATAATTCTCTTCCAAATATTTCAAATACCATTATCTGTTTCACTTTTAGAAGTTGTCCAAAATGGAACTCTACTATTTTTCCATTGTAGTAATTTTAATGTTGCATCTCGATCATTATTTCCGCAATTTAATATTAATTTCATATATTCTTCAAAAACTTCTTCTCCTAGTAACAATTTTAATTTTAATATATCACTATGAGCTCATATATATTTATAATTATTTTACAGTGTACCTTTAGAAATTCCTAAAAGAAATCGTGATTCGTCTGTTTCTTTCATCATCTTAAGACTTTTAAACATATCAAATGCAATTTTTAAATTCACAGTAGCCTCACTTGGTAAATCCTAAAAAATACAACTCAAATTGAAAATAAAAAACTCGTGTACTAAGTGAAAATTAAACATACAAGTTCAAGTAAATATTTTCCAGTCAAATAGTGAGCTTCGCCAAGTTTATTAGATAAATTATATTCACTTGCGCATTCCCTAAAGAGACGAAGATGTTCTCGGGTTCCATCGTCGTGTTTTAAGTTCTTATATTGTCACCCAAGTAAATAAATAAGATAAATATAAAAATGATAATGACGTATGTATTGTAATAATTTACTTTTGATAATTTAAAAAATAAACCTGATGTGCAATGGCTAATTGTTTATATGCATCACAGATACCCTTGTGGTCCGGAATCCTTTTGACCTTTGCCAAAAATTTAGCAAAGGTTTTCAGAGCACCTGTCATATCATCAGATGCCATTTGACTTTCACCCAATTCATATAATGCTTCAACGATGTATTTATTATTCTCAGCTGTCAAGTAAACAAATTTAGTATCAATCAATCAGCTGCAGTGGCATACAAATTTTTTTTTCATGAATGAAAAATATAAATCAGTGATGATTACATTTATTTGCACATTTCAACGCTTCGAGTGACGACTTCACTACCATTTTTGGATTAATGCTTCGAAATTTTCTTGCTATAAGATGATGAATTTCATATAAAAGAATATTACATTCTTTATGAAGATTGACCTGATCTTGCTTTAAAAATTTGGAGGTATTCCAAATTTTGTCTTTGGATGCATTTGAAACTTCATTTAAATAATTCAAAGCTCTTGCAGGATCTTTCACTGTAAAATCCCATAATAAAATTACGAAAACTCTCAATAGAAGAAAGGAACATAAAAAAAATTATTTAATTTACTGTAATGAAAAATAAATTTTCCATGAATAAATTTGACTGTATTAATTGTAAGTCCATCATCATTTTCAACTTTTTCTGCTGCCATCAAAGCTTTTTTGAGAAGTTCATCAACTACCCAAAGCCAATTGTGAGAAAACGAGCGAAAAAACATAGCAGTGTCATATAAAGTTGTTGTTTCTTCCAAGTAATTATTTTTCCTTCTTGCCATTTCAGCTTTAATTAAATTATTTTTCAATATATCTATGAAGTTTCGTTGCAATTTCAATAGTTGTTCATTATTAACTGTTTCATTTATTTTAAACAGTTGATCAATGTAGTCTGCTACTTCAGTCATACCCATTTCCTTTAATTCCAACAACACACATTCATGATAAGGCAGACGATGTCTAAATTGAATAATAATATTATTTTAATTTTCCTTATAAAAAAATATACAAAGTAGAAATATTTATCTGAATATACCGCCGGATTCCAGTTGAAGTCAATACCGGTAATTGCTCTTTTAAATTTTTTTTCACCTGGTCAATGTCTTTTTTAGTTGCTCGAGTTAATCCTTTTTGAAACGAGAAACATTTAATTGTTCCATTCATCGACGTATCTTTTAATTCCTCACACGCAGACCAACCAGGTTTATCCAGCCTCGACATAATTTTTCTTTTATTTAAAATGTTAGGTTAGTTACCAAAATGTGATATTTTACATGAATATTAATGGATAAATTATAAATTTAATTTATCAATTTCATAAATAAACTCAATCCAGGTAATATATTTATTTGTTTTTGTGATTAATTCAATAAAAAATAAATCATTAACTATCTCATTTTCGTAAAATTATTTAATCGTTTAATCATCGAATAATAAACAGCATAATTATAAACTTTTACTACTACATTTGTTATATATATATTTGTGTGTATAGTTTATAATGTTTATATATTATCACTCTAGGAACGAGTAGGTAAGAAGAAGTAACAAACAAAAGAAATGACATAATTCTTCCTTTTCATTTTATACAACATTTACAGGCTCAATATAGAAAAAAAAAATAATTTTTTTTTTTCAAGCCTTAACGCCAGATTTTCGCGGTTCAAGACGTACTTTGAAGCCCTCAGCTCTCTTAAGAATAATATCCGCCTGTAATCGGAAATCGGACTCTTTGATATCCGATCGTACGCGGAAGTTTCTCAAAATAGTAGAGAGAAGAATTTTCAATTTGAGCATCGCGTATTTGCGACCAACACATGAACGCGGTCCAGCTGAGAATGGTACAAATGCATAATAATGACGATTTGCTGTCTTTTCTGGCAAGAAATTATCTGGATTAAAGGTGTCTGGATTAGGATAAATATGTGGTTGACGATGTAGTTTGAAAGTCGCGACGACGACTGTGCAACCACCAGGAATTGTGTAATCACCAGTTGCTAAAAGGAAAAAAGAATTAATAAATATATCATTATCATAATTTAGCAAAATTGTGCTAGTGAAAAATAGAATAAAAATGACAATAAAATCAATAACATACCAAGTTTGAGATCTGTTTTAATTTGACGAGCAATAATTGGTACTGGTGGGTATAATCGAAGTGTCTCCATTAAGCAACGCTCCAAATATTTCATTTCCAAGGTATCTTGGAAGGTGACCGGTCGATCACTATCACCAAATATTTGATCCAATTCTTCAATAACTTTTTCCTGAACATCTGGATGACATCCCATCATTGAAAGGAAGAAACTTGATCCAGCGGCAGTTGTGTCATGACCCTCAAACATAATTGTATCAACTTGTTCTTTAATTTCTTGTTCAGTAAGAACAACGCCATTTTGTCCAGCTTCAATCAACAAGTCCAAGAATGCCAATCTCTTTTTCTCGCCAACGTCATTGTCCTCAACATCAAGATCGTCTTTAAGACCAGATGATTGTCCGAATGATAGACCCTCAACGCTGGTCAGCTGTCCAATAAATAAATTACATTAATATCTGGAATTTATAAAAAAATTATATTGATATAATTAAAACCTACCTTAGTATCTTGAGTACCGGATGTACTGATAAAGTTGCGTTTTCCAGCTTTGTAATCCTCCTTCTTGCGCTGAATAACTTTCTTCGTTAGACTGTGGATAATGTCCAACAATTGGATTTGATCTTTACCATATTTAGTCAAGTTAAATAACCAATCAGGTCTCAACCAAACGCGAGTGTGACGCAAATGAAGAATGTCACACATTCTGAAAATTGCATAATCATTTCCAATTAATATCAGAAATATATTCATATAGATATATTTTTTTTTCTCTCATATATTAAACATTCGTAATTGTCATTATATACACTTACTTCATTACTGCCATAGCATATTCAAATCCACTACGATCTTGTGTAGTTTTTGATACACCCATAGCTGTTTCCAAAAGAATTTCAACAGTTGTCTCTGACATGTAATCATGACAATCGAATTCTTTATCACCTTCTTTACGCATTTTTTCCACAACTGCCCGGGAATTGGCGTTGAAAAGATCAATAAAACTCTTGAGTACATTCAAATGGAAAGTTGGTGCAATGAGTTTACGATGGACACGCCATTTTTGACCTACAACAATGCATAAATATTTGTTGAATTTTTTTTTATCTCTCACAAATGACTTCTGGCTATATTGATAATATTACAAACATCATAAACTCATAAGGAAATATTGAGTAACGTAACTATTAGCCGACATTGAGATGTAGGAGAAAGCACACGACTCTAATACTCCTTCCTGCTCTGTCCGCATTTTCACTCTCTATATAAGATTACAATAAATCTACTGCTGTTTTTCACATTTATAACTCTTTGCTTGTGTATCACATATATATCAACATGATCAATCAACCATGTCTATATACATGATGGAACATATACATTCAACCATCTAATAATCAAGCTAATTTCATGTGTGTGCACGATTGTCTATACATACAAATGTATACGAGAGTGCATGGACTTTCGTCAGTCAGGAAAAAAAATTTATTGCGCGTGTGAAAGCGTCCAATATATACCTACATGGTTTCATTGGAAATACCAATAAAATTAGTACATTCAAATATAATTGCATAAAGTAACGAGAATTTATTTACTTTTTTTCTTTTTTCATTCAAGTCATTATAGAAAATTATGGGTGAATTTTTTTTTTAATTTACTTCTTTTTTACTCACCAGTTGATATAAGAAGACCATTTCCAAGCCATGGCTGGAAGAATCTGTATTCAGCTGATTTATCAATGTAAACGTGACTGGAGAGAATGACCTCAACGTCACGAGGATCTACCAAGAAAACGACGAGTTTTGGACCAATCCATAGTCTGATAACTTGATCATATTCAAAAGATTGCTTGTAGACATTACGGAAGATGCCTAAATACAATAAAAATTAATAATCTTTCAAAAATCAATTATGTTATCATTATAAATTATATAATTAATAAATAATTAATACTGACTGTCTGAACTGCCAAGTAATTCTAAGGCATTTCCAACTAATGGATATCCAGCAGGTCCTGGAAGTTTTTCTGCAAGTTCATACAAATGACGTCGTGATATTCTGTAGTACACAAACCACAGAACTAATGCAGGCACCAACAATGCCATGAAAACAGATGATGCTGATAAGCCAGTAGCAGCCGAAGCTGCCACTGTACCAGCCACCACTTCTGGTCCAGCTGCAGACATTCTGATGAAATCCAATTAAAATGTTTTGTTAAACAGATATTCACTTTTCGTTTTTAAAAAAATAAATAAATAAATAATTTAATGCACCCACCTAAGAAACAAATATAAAATGATTGTTTGATTACTGTAGTAGAACAACCACTGCACTGTCTTTCTTCTTGGACTCCTGGGCCTTTTATAAAGCGTGTTCTTTACAGTAGCACGTCGTCATTTGGCGTTTACATTCGCCGATTTGCTGTTACCATCCCCCACTATGAATTCTGAGGTTTCAGGCCAGAGGTTGGCGGTTGTAATTAATTAATATGCGTCAATGGATATTTTAATTAGAATCATTAATGATTGTTATTGAGACTTTTAATTTATTTTTAATGCACGCTTTTGAATTTACCGGAAATCCCTGGATTCAAAATTTGTTCTGGATTTACTTTCAGCAATGCTTTTAATATTTTTCATAAATTCTCATCAACATAGAGGGTAAAAATTAAAATTTCATTGTCATTTTCATAAACAATCGGTCAATTAAGACGCAGTTATTTTTGTAAAAAATATTTACTTGTAAATTTCTAACTTTAACAAATGCTGATGAGTCATCGGTGCGTTAGTTTAACGTGACCTGATCATCGTGATAATATTAACATACAATAGAATAATAATGAAAAAACAAAACCAATGTGACGAATTACTTTAAGACAACTCGTAAATAATCGTAAATAATTATTAAAATGCGTCATCATTAATGAAGATATTTTGTTTCTATTAAATAAATTCACCGTGATTAATTACTCATTTAAAATTCTATAAAATAATTTTTTTCCTGGTTGTTAAATTGCAATTGCTTACACTGTGTCATGCATTGACGCAGTAATTTTCCCAGCAACAAAACGTGTTTTACCAAACAAAAATCATTCCCACATGAAAATGTAAAATGAATAACACGCAAATAATGACATGACGAAAAAATAAAATTTTTTAATCAATCAAAATTCATATTCAACTGATCAATTCAACAATTTATGCATAAATATGTATATTGATCATTTCAAACATTGACAATAGCGTATATTCTCACGCTGACATTACATCCTGATCGAAAAGGGTTCCTGCAAACATCACACACTCAACAAATACATACGTACACATACACATTATGTATACAATCTTTCATAGAATAGAACATAGTTGAGACGACGACGACAACAACAACGAAAGGTTCAAATATATTCGTCGATCTATGGTTATATAGTCACGTGTGTTGAGTTGTCATGGCAACAAAGCTCACTATTGGACAACTTGGTGGACTAGGGAAGCATATATGAACTCGTTAGTCTCATAAAATGTACCCTTCATGCGTCCTTCAACACTACAAGTGTAGTTTGTTGTTTGTATGGCGCGCAAACTACCACATTACAAATATCATGAATAGAATTATACAAGCGAAAGTGACAGTAGTCTGAAGTATTATCTATTGTCTAATGTGTTGAAGATTGTCACGACGACAATTGAAGCTTTTTTTTGTAAGCACTCTAGTTGCTTGACCTCGCGACTCCCTCTACATATGCGAGCGAGTAAGTATCAGGCAACCACGAGATATCAGGGTTAAACCATTTCCATGGTGGCAAGTGCGAGACGAAAGGGACAGTGTTGTTGAAGAGGTATAAAAAAAAAAGAGATGTGTTCATGTGTGTATGTAATATAGATATGTACATGCACACCCTCTGTATTATAACAATACGGATAATATTAAAATGAAAGCTCGCAATTAGCTATTGATAATTTTTTTTTTTCAGGTGTAACAAAAGAGAAATTTTTTTTCATCATTTTTTGATTGAATTAAATGTGGGAATTTGAATGAGTTAAAAACTGTTATGAAGATGTACGCATGTATTGATACTGTAATCTAATTTATAAAATATGTTGAGCACACATGTATTTTGTGGGAAAGTCACGCATTATCGAATAACAATCGCCGGATATCCAGGTCAAGCACCATGTACAATAAGCATAACCTTCAATTGACGTTGATATAGCACCGTCATATGTATGCTTAAAATTTTGCAACTATTGCTGATTCTTCGAATTTTAATTTGTGAAAATGCAAGCATTTGTAACATGCATATTTATAATTATAAACTTTAGAATTATTTCAATAACTTTTTTTTTCCATTATGAATTTTTAACGTATTATTAACTAATCCAATTATGATTCATTTTTCGTTCTGCTTTTTATATTTTCTGATAAATTTAATTATCAAAGAAAAAGCGTAGACAATTTTATTTAAACAAAGGGACGATTGTTTAAATGTATATTAATCGTATATATTTATTCATGAGTATTGATAATAAAATGAATATTGATATAATAATTATATATGTATTTAATTATTATAAATATACACATGTGTGATAATGGAGATGTTGATGGTGCAATGGAAAAAAATGCCTGCATATGATGTTGTGTTTTTAGGTTAAACAACAATTATTGTTTATTGATAAGCAAAATAGAATTAAAATATAATAAATAATGCTTATTATATAGTAATAATTATTAATTTTATCGTGTTATCAGATAGAAATTAATTATCATTAGATGGTAATTGGATTGTAGTTTGTGTTTCATTCTCTGGTTTGGGCGTGGCGCTGCAAGCAAAAAAATTTTGTGAACTTTGTAAGGAAGAAAATCAAGGAAATTTGTCTCTCTTCTTTTTCTTTTAATAAAAAAACTTTTAGATACTTTTATCTCTACGCATTGCGACAATCATTAGATATTCATTATGAAGGTGCTTTTAATTAAAAGTGAAAGATAATTCACGATTTTATTATCTAATTCATCGATAAAACAACGAACTCCAATTTTTCATCATAATCATTGTAATTGTTCCAGGGCTAAAAAACCAAAAAATTTATCAGGTATACAATTTTTATATACATACAAAAAAACGAAATAATAAATAATAAACTAGAACAAATTAATCTCTGAGTCTAGTTATTTTTTTGTAATTTATTTATCATCATTATTTATTAGTATGTATGCATCAATTTTTTATTTATTAAAAATAATTTAATGAATAATTTTTTGGATTTATTTGAAATTTTCAACCACATTCAAACTTCAAGTAACAACAATTGATTAGTATAAATGAAATAAGAAAAAAAAAAGAAGCATAAGTATAATTATTATCTTATTTTTTTTTTTGCTGATTATTCACGACAATTTATAGGTTAGCCCCAGCCAGCAACAGGAATAATCGGTCAATGTTATTTTTGTCTGACATTGGGGCTAACTGTGCCGATTGAAATTTCTGAATTAAAGTGCACGACGAACATGTTTATAAAGAAAAATCACAAACTATAATAAATAAAAATCTCAATGTTAATATTATTAATAATAACATTAACGCGTTATTCATGAACACACATATAAAGGCTCCGTACTGCTAACATCAATGCAAATGTCCAATTTTCGTTGCCATTCCCATCTCGAGAATGGTTTCAAATTGATTGGACTTTGGGGTCATTGGTGAAAGTGGCGTGGCCATACGACACGCTTCTTCGTTTATTTATTCTTCCCTTAATTTATTTATATAAAATATTGGAACAATAAATTCAACAAAATATAAATACATAATAATAATTGAATACAAAATAAAAATAATTATTACATATATAATAAATTAATATTATTTAATTTAATGTTTGTATAATTCTAATTGTTTTAGTGTTTTTTAGCTAAAATATTTTCATATCAAACACACTCACATACAATGACGGGTGAAGAAGAAAATATTAGTATCAACGATGAAGATAAAACCAAAGAACCAAGTCCAAAGCGACGTAAAATCACAGATTGCCCATATAAAAATAATTTCAATTCAACGAATGATAATATTGAAAATAACGTTGAAATAACTATAGAACAACGGGAATATGAGGAAACAATTAATATTAATCGTGATAGTATTAGTGGTGCTCATGAGTCAACGAATTCTGAAGGGGATGAAGGACCAACTCATGATGATTTACGGCATTTTGATGTTCTTGATGATTTGGAACGACATTCAGATCAAGATGGCTCAGAATGTGATTCAGATATGGATAGCATGGATTCTGATGTGCCTGATGAGGAAATTGAAGCAATGTTGGATGAAGGTTTACCCGAAGAATTTAAAGGTAAACGAAAGGATAAAGGTGATTGTATGCCTTATGAGGAAAAAGAAAAGCTTGTGTTGGATGAAATTGGTCACAATCATTTTGATGTATTGCCTGAAGGTTGGGTGCAAGTCACTCATAATAGCGGAATGCCATTGTATTTACATAAACAAAGTCGTGTTTGTACATTGACGAAGCCATATTTTCTTGGTCCAGGCAGCGTAAGAAAGCACGAGGTGCCAGTAAGCGCTGTGCCATGTTTGCAATATAGGCGAGCATTGCAAGAGGAATTAGAAGAAAAACGTAAGCAAAAAGAACGTGAACCAATTGGTAATGATAATTGTACATTGCCAAGTGCTAAAATTGAAACAATACAAGAGAATCTTGCTGCCCATTCATTAGATAGTGAACGATTGCGTAATTATTGTCAATCATTATTTCGTTTTAAGACAATAAAAGTAATGAGATTTCAATCGTGGTCGGCACGTAGAAAATTTACTAAAAATAAAAAAAATCGTAAACAATTGGAACGACCAACATTGCCAGACGGCACAAAATTAATAACATTTCCAATTAGCGCTGGTCCTGGATCAGGAAGTGGTAGTCCAAGTGTTGGTGATGATAATTCTGGTCAACGACCGCCTAAACATTGGATTATGAATCCATCAGGCAAAAGTTATGTTTGTATTTTACATGAGTATGTTCAACATGCATTAAAAAAACAACCGACGTATAAATTTAAAGAATTAGGTAAGATACAGTTAATTTATTTACAAATTGATTTCAATTTTTTTATTTTTGTTTTCTTACATTTGATATTTTATTTTTGATTTAGAAAATGCTGCAACGCCTTATTCTGCCATTGTTTGTATTAATGATATGGAGTATGGAAGTGGCTTTGGTAGCAGTAAGAAGCAAGCAAAAGCAAATGCAGCTAGGAAAACATTGGAGATATTAATTCCACAAATGAGAGATAAAATATCGGGCGATACGCCAAATGACGGGACAACAAATTCTAGAACGATAAAAGCATCGAGAAATAATTCCGATGCTGATTTATCATTTTTCGATGAAATTTCAATTGAGGATCCGCGTGTTGCGGAATTTTGCGCTAAAACAACTGAACCATCACCACATGCTATTTTAATTACGTGTTTACAACGTAATTTCGGCCTTGGTGATATGCATATCAAGTATTCAGTTAATACATTGAAACATCAACGTAATGAATTTACTATGAGAGTGGGAAAACACGAGGCGACAGTTGTAAGTTTAATAAATATTGAATAGAGTTTATGAAAGATAATAATGTTACATGATAAATATTTTGAGTAACAAATATATTAATTTTTTATATTTAGGTGTGTAGAAATAAAAAAGATGGTAAACAACGTGCAGCTCAAGCAATATTACAACGTTTACATCCGCACATACAATCGTGGGGTTCACTTTTACGACTTTATGGTTCGCGTAGCGTGAAATCATTTAAAGAAAAAAAGCAACTTGAACAAGAAATTACATTGTTACAAGGTAAAGCCGCAGTTAATCAACCAAATCATGCAATTTTAGAAAAATTGCGTCAGGAAATGAAAAAATTAGCAGAGCAACGTCAAGCTGTACAACCAATTGGTAAATTTTTGCCACCAGATCTTCCAACTGGATCTGCTGCTAATCTTAATAATGTCGATTTATAGCTCTAGTAATTAATAATAAAAATCGTATTTTATATTAATAAATACAATAAACTAATTGTATAATCTTATATGAAATATTTGGTCATTTATAAACTTAAACTTTAACTTAATAATTATATTTAATTTTCATTTAAAATTTATTTTGATGAAAAGATAAAAATCCCAAGCATTCTGCGATAATAATGTAGAGATAATAGTAATGGTATTATTAATGCATGTTTTTTTTTATAAAGATTGTTGATTATTTTTTAATTCATTATTTTTACTCATGCGATTTACAATTGGGATAATTGATAAAAAAAAAAATTTCTATGAGTAGAATTAAGATAAAATATGTGGATTAAGTTACAATACGAATAATTTTTATTTCTATAACATTTGGCATTACATTATCATTCACTTGATTGGATTGTTGCTAGATATTTTATTTTATGATCGATTAAATGCACAACAATTTTGCATTTTATCTTGCAATTTTAATTTATGACTGATATTTCCTTCTAATTCATTGCTTGCTCTCATTCGAATGATAATAATTGATTTGTATATAGTATTTACAAACTAACAGTGAAGGCCATATAAAAATTCACTGCCTATCTATCGTCATATTTTTTTTAAAATTCTTTTTCCTTTTTTAATTTTATCTCTACAAAAATGAAAAGAGTGTACTTAAAAATTATCATAATGAGAATAAAAATTACTGTAACAATTGGGCATTTTCATGATAAAATCAAGAAAATAAAAGTAATAATGGACGACAAAGATATGTAAATATTTGAAACCTGTATTAATGTAAAGATTGTTTTACATATCAATAAAAAATAAACGTTATTATTTTTTTTTTATATTTATGATAATCAAATCCTAATTTGCTAATTTGTTATTTTCTTCTTCATGTTCCATTGCGTCCCGATTTTAGATATATTTATGATTTGTTCTATTTTTTTCTATACTATTGTTTGATTTATTTAAAATACGGTAATTAATTTTGAATGTACTTCATTACTCCATTGGAATGTCCATGTTATGAGAAAATTTCTACGAATTATAATATTTTTTTTGTCTTCATTTGACTAATACTAATTTTAATGTGTCAATGATTTTAGATTTTTCTTCCTCGAAATATTCGAAATATATGTATATACATGATATAAACTTATTATAGTTGATAAAAGCAACAAAAATATGCAACAAAATAGATAAATGCGAGCATAAAAAAAAACAATTGATATCGACTGACGATGAAATATTGCGATTATACTGTTTAATACTTTTAAAATTTTTTGTTAATTGATAAAAATTATGGCAACATAATCTCGCTAATATTTTTATAATAATGAGCTTCTGAATTTATTTCCAAATGATCGCGCATACCTATCAAATTTCTATTATTTATAACCTCTATGATGTATGATTTTTTTTTTTTTCGTTTTTGGCAACAGATAGAATTTACATATACGTATAACTTTTAAATTAATAAACTAAATAAAATTTAAATTTTGTGCGCGGTTTAGACGCTTTTCTCAACAAACCCAAGTCACTTAATTCAAAAAAAAAAAAATGTAAAGTCATTATTTTCTCTTCGTCATCTTGATATTATTTTTGGTCAAAAAAGTCAATAAATTTAGTTTTTTTAAATTGACGTGTCGTTGGTGCCATTACCCGAAAGTGCCATTTTTGATAGACTGGATAGACTTCTTCGAGGACTACTACCACCAAGGAAACCACCACTTGTCTCGGAGAATATTTTTCGGAAGCTAACACAAAGAAGTATTTAAATTAATAACATATTTTAAAAAAGAAAAAAAAATGTAGCAAAAAGTATTATTGTATTACAATTTACGGATTCCAGACTCGGAGGATTTTTTCCACGGCGCGTCATCTGGCTCATATGGCAAAGGACCCTGAACAGGAGCGTCTCTTTCATCCTCCGGTCTAGAAAATAAATATTCCAAGGTTTATCATTGTGATTGCGTTTAATTAAAATTGTGAAATATAATAAATAACAAAATTGCAAATGAAAAAAAAAATAAAGTAGCGAATTTTTTTTTACGTGACGTGATTTTATCTAATGCTGCAGTTAAAGAATTTTTAATATCTATATTAATTTATTTAGCATTGTGCATCTTACTTATAGCCGTTAGTTTCATTATCTTACATAAATTCAAATGGTATCGCTGGTCGCCCACTGCCTGATATCAAAGCACATTTAGAAGAGAGATGTTGCGTTTGTATGAACCAAGGATGTGGCAAATCAAATATACATCATGCGATAAATAAGAAAAAAAAAATCATGCGAAAATTAGATTAAACAAATAAAATTATTATCTAAATTAATAAAATAAAATAATTTTTTCTTTTCTTTTATAAAATTCTGACTGTGTTTTTAAAATTTGTTCAAAGTATGCAGCACTATGAATGCTATTTGTATTATTTACATGTATTATTTATTCATAAAATGATAAACGTACGTCTCAGGCTTCGGGCGATAAAGCTCCAATTCATCTTCAAGATCAGAAACTCGTGCTTTTAATTCATTTCTTTCATGAAGGATTTCTTTAAGTTCAGCAGTCGTAAATCGCGGTCTGTCCGGATCATCCAAATCATAAACTACTTTATTTGTAAGATCGGGACAACCTTGGGATTTAGTTAAATCTTCATTTTCTTTACGTGCCAGCCCAAGACGCGCTCGTAAATTAATTAATTCACGATTTTGATCTTGCAATTGTGCCAAAAAATCAGCACGTTCTTCAACTAATCCACGTGCTTGCATTTGAGCTTGACGCTGTTTTCGTTTTAATTCTCGACCAACTGATCCCAATTTTTCCACTTGAACTGTCAACTAAAGAAAAGAAAAATTAAAATTTCATCAAATACTGAATTTAATATAATTTGTTAATTCACTTACATTTTCAATTTCTAAATTTTTTTGTGATAATTCACGATCACGCGCACGAATCTGATCTCGTTGCTTGTCAATCATACTTCTCAAACGTTGGAGAACTGCAATATCTACCTCTTGACTGGCGGTGAAAGCTATTGAGTGAAGAAAAAAAAAGTGTAAATAATTAATAGATAAGTAAATTTTGAAATTATATATTTAATGTGCTTTTTAATGTTGTTGGATTAATTAGTTAGGGGAATTACGGTTAGTACTTTGTTTACCGCTGTCCTGGCTGTCGCTACGTGATTCTTGTAGGGCTTCAGCAAGTCGACGATTTTCATCCTGAAGTCTTGTTACCATTCCCACAAGATCACGTGATTCCTGTCGCCAATGTTCTTCAGTTTGTTCCACTTCCTAAATTACATTATTTAATATATAATTCCAATAAATTATTCAATTAATGATAGAATTATAAAAAAAAATACTGAAACCTTTTCAAATCTCTGTCGATCCTCTGCCTTTCCAATTTTATCATTTTCCAATTGTGATATTTTAGTAGTGAGCTCTTGAACTGTATTAATTTCACGTTCATTTTTCGTTGCAAGATTTTCCAATAATTCAAGAGCATTTATTACTTTGGGCATAAGACCAGTGACTGCTTCAGCACCATAATGATCTATTAATTTTTCACATTCTTTGCCAATCTCCGAGGCAATATCATATACATCGACAACAGATATGTCTGACGCCGCTGAATATTCCTCCATGTCGATGGTCGAATGTGTTCTCAGGTGAAAAGGCATTTAATATTTATCTGAGATCATTCACATTTACCTTTCTCCATACAATGTCCTATTAACATTCAATATATCAAATTACTTTCATTCTTCAACAAAATTTAATCTAATTAATAAAATATACAATAATTTTTTTCGTCAGTTTGCCGCTCATTTAAATTCATCAAGTCACTTATGAAATATATGATTCATAAAAGGAATAAATACAACGAACGCTGACAATTGTTGATGATGTCATAAAATAAAATCACGACATTATTCATTGGCAACAAAAATCAATAATATAAAGGACCAATTTTAAGGTTAGGTTAGAGTATTTTTTCAGTACTTAAATTAATTACCTAATAACAGAAAAAAACAATAACAATCTCAACAATTAACTATACAATTATCTAGATGAATAGTTGAAATTGATGTAACTGTGAGCATTAATAGATGTTATTGCCGGAATGTCTAAATAATTAATATTTTACCAGTTTACTGTGTATGTAAAGCGTTATTTAAGCGATTGATAATTTGAAAGGCAAGCAATTTCTAATTTAGATTATTAATATTAGTAGTAAATGATAATTAAAGATGGTATTTCATTCGTCCATTACGTATTTTGCGCACAAAGCTGCAACTTGATGTGTGTTATTTCGGTTCATTTACTCACAATCACAACTCCAAGTAGACAGCACTGGACAGCTCTCAACTGATTGGTGTAGGCTGTAAATTGCCAATGGTATTTTATCGGAGAATAGTAGTGGAATATATGTATATTGTAGATAAGAACAGTTTTTGGCAGGTTTTCTCTATCTAGCGACAATCAACGAAAACTATTTCATATAATTTATTTACTATTCGTTGGTATAAATGAATGAATGATTGTGCTGTCTTCTGCGCCACTATATAATTTTTAACATTGCAAAACAGTATTGCCGATTGTTACTTACGCAATATTTATACAATCAAATTTACCGACTTGCACTATAGTTCATCTTTTAATATGTATACATAATTAAAATTGCGCACTTTGTGTATTATACAACAAATAAACAGTAAACGTCAACAATAAAACATTTGATTCATAACCTCAAAATCTTAGAGAATAAGATTATTTGAATAAAATTATTTAATAATAAATTGTGTAGAGATGTGTCAAACAAAAATGCAATCAGCTTTGAGAATATTTATTGAGAATTCAAAACACAGGTATTGATAATAAGGATTTGTTTTTAATTATGTTATTGTAATATTTGAAGGTTATTAAAAGAAATATTTGTTAAAAGGCTTTTTTTTTTGCAGAGTTTTTAATGTAAGAAAATACACAAGTCAGGCGCAGAGTAAGTTTAATAACACAGTTGATGACAGTGATGTTAAACATCATTCAAAGTTCAGTAAAGATTGGTGGTCTATAAATGGAAAGATGTACGGTCTTCATAGCTTCAATCCAGTAAGAGTACAATTTGTCCGTGATGGATTGGCAAATGTTGGACACAAGGAAGTTAATTTTGGCATGCCATTGCAAGGATTGAAAGTTCTTGATGTCGGTTGTGGCGGTGGAATTTTTTCTGAACCATTGGCAAGAATCGGTGCGAATGTTACTGGCATTGATCCATCTACGAAATTAATTGAAACTGCAAAAGAACATGCTATTTTGGATAAAAGTTTGTCAGATCGATTGAATTATCTCAATACTACTATTGAAGAACATATAATAACACATGCGGGATATTATGATGTTGTTGTGGCATCTGAAATTTTGGAACATGTTTCTAATCAAGATTTATTTTTAAAAGTAAATTTTAAAATCATTCATTTGACGTTGTAATAATGAAATGAAATTATATTGAGTGATTAAATTGTAATATGTAATATTTTTATATGATTTTAGTCGTGCGTGGATATATTGAAACCTGGTGGTTCTCTATTCGTGACGACATTGAATCGAACATTTTTATCTCTTGCCGGAGCAATAATTGCAGCGGAATATATTTTTGGAACAGTTCCACTTGGTACACACGAATGGAATAAATTTATATCGCCAACACAAACAAGAAATATATTAGAAAAATGTAAAAAATTTTTATAATCATTCATGTATTTATCTTGCATACATTATTTTTGTTCAATTTTGATTTTTTCATTTTAATTTATTTATTATAGATGGATGTCAAACAAAATTAGTCCATGGACTTGGATTTAATCCGTTGACCAATCGATGGTTTTGGACAAAATCAACTGCTATAAATTATGCACTTCATGTTAAAAAAAATACTTAATCAAGTTCTCAATCAACATTAATTTCACAACGTTCTCATTGAGATTACAATTAAATTATTTATTTATACAACAACACAATACATCTATCATAAATAAAATAAAGTAATTGCAGTAAACATCATTACAAAAAGCAAATTTTGAATCAAAATAAACTTATTCTTTTACTGCAACAAAATATCTCTAAACATTACATTCTTAATAATTCAATCATTCAACTAAATAAATAAATACATATTCATGATTTATATCGACATATAAAATAAATTTTCACAAACGTAAAACAAATAAACACATTTTACAATAAGTTTATAAATAATTAAAAAGTAAAATTCACATTTACCCCAATAGCATTTGGTGCACTCCACCAAAGGCTATACAGGGATTTACATGAAAATGCACTAGGTGCACGCACGGTGCACGATCGGTGCGCGCACTTGGCTAATGGGGTATATCAAGTATCAAAAAATAGATATCACTGTCGGTAATGTAGGTCACAATATTACCGACAATCACTATAATTCGAACAAAGTACTAAAACCCCAATAGCATTTGGTGCACTCCACCAAAGGCTATACAGGGATTTACATGAAAATGCACTAGGTGCACGCACGGTGCACGATCGGTGCGCGCACTTGGCTAATGGGGAAGCGACTGCTGGAACTTTTGTGTATGTGTGTAGCTCCACACCCCAACAACATATTCACACAAAAAAGCAGCTAAAGCGTCAATTTAATGTGTGTGTATAAGTGTGTGGTAGTTCAATCGTTCAGTTACTATCGTTGTCGTGGTTGTTTAACCAGTCGTGTGTTACCTCTTACATAGTGAGGAAACTCAATCTATTTTGAACAAATCAATGTTTTAATACAGTATTTGAACGCATTCCATTCTCATTTATTGCTCTTTTGTTCAATAAAATATCATTAACAAACACAAAACAATAATAATCACAACAATAATACATAAATTAAATAAATATCAAGAATTTTTGTGAGGGAAAAAAAAAAATGGTGCTCTCACAGTGTTACGGCGCTATTAAATATACACTTGTAATTGTAAATCTCATATTTTGGGTAAGTTTAATTTTAGTTTTTTTGTTTTATATATTACAGCTGTTTTCACATTATATATTTCTCAATTGATATATATACACTTATACATTTTTAATATATATAAATAATTTTTTTCTTTCATAAACAGTACGAAAATGTTTCGAATTTTATAAGCACAAGGAATTTTTTTTTCTTTTTTTTTTTTTTCATTCCCCCATTCAATATATTTTTTAGTATTCTTTATTTTTATGTGGTATGTTCGACACTTTATTTTATTGAATTGAATGATTTGCATTCAAGAGAACTGCCGACTAACCAACCGACAGACGTGACTGAGATTTAACATGGTGATTTCATTCTTATATATCGTTGTATATAAACATATATTTGTATATGTACGTGTTGAATATGTGTGAGGATAAATCTTTCCCGCTGTTTATAATTGTAGAGAGAACATCAGTAAAGCAAAACAATTTTGTATCGTCTTTTTATACACTAGTATTATATAAATTGATAAAAGATAAAATGAATATGTTGAAAGAAAAAAATTGAAGATTATAATTATATCTTTGTGTAAATTAATTTTAATTTTAATTTATATTATATATAAATTATTTGAATTTTTTTTAATTGTTTATCATTCAAAGAATATAATAATTTGTTATAAATATATAAATTATACGTGATAGATAACGTATAGTTATTTGTTTATACAGATTTTAAATGATTAAATATTATTTCCTGTGTATTTTTTATTTATGTTTATAATTTACTTTTACTTGTTATTAGTTGAATTCCAGAATAATTATATATACCAGTTGCGTTATGTTTAATCAACATTCACTGCGTAATATCTAGAATGTGGGGTGGCTGTATCGATTGCATCTGGGGTTGGTACAGGAAACACCATCTCTGACTCATTCTCTCACTTGCGCACTCTATAATTTTTGTCCTCTATTTATTTTTCATTCCCTTTCATATTTTAACTTCCCTTCAGATTTATATAATTTCAATGATCTTGAAATTTGCAATATTTAAATCGTATTAAATGTATTTTATCCTATTTATTTGAGGTTAAGTTGGTGAAAATGTAAAGAAGAATAAGATGAAATAAATATCAACAAGGACAAATGTCAAATCCTTTACAGCTGAAAATAGGTCATGACCTAGTACAATATGACCCAAGTAAATTCCCAGGATTCAAACTATTACTTATATTCATATATTATTTATTTTTGATACTATATATTTATTAGTGAATGAGAAAATAATTTTATTCACAATTGATGTTGAAGAAAAATAAAGAAAGAGAGGTTATAATAATATATAAAGACACACAGATTTATTTTAAGTCATGATGCATGCATAGACTATAAGAGAGAGGAAATTCTGTTATTCTTGGTATTGCATTTGAAACGGTGGTGTGTGGTGGTAAGTCACGTCCCACACGAATATATAAATCCTACAGCAAGTAGGGAACAAGAGAGACACATAAGATTTCTCATTTCGTTTTGTTTATCCCACGTGTGCCTCGTTTAAAATGGACGTTGAATAAAATTTTCTCTTCCTTATATTCATTTATCCATTTCTCTTATCCTTATATACATGTTTAAATTCGTCTGCACGATCATGATTGTTTTTTTTTCGAATCCCAGAGACAACAAAAATTATTCAAGGACTCTTATTTTTTCTCTACCACTTGAGAAAGAAAATTTTTTTTTATCCTAACAAATCATTATGTGAAAATGCTTTTAAAATTATGTGTACGAACTATACAGACAGAAATGTCTATTTACCAGATGCCTCACTCAGCTTCTTCAAAGTGTGTATTATAGTTAGCTTTGGGCTGAGTAGAGTACAAACATCTGGTAATACGAATGGTAGACTTTATCCAAATAATTCTTATATGAAAATTTTTATAAATAAAAATTAATAAAAATATTTGACACTTGTATTTAATTTATAACCAGGTGTTTTAAGTTTATACAAGTCACTCAGTGAATTGCGATGATTAATTAAAAATAAATATGTATAATATACTGAGAAAGTGTAAAAATAAAATTGAGAAAAAATAATTATTTGATTTAATTTTAATTTAATATTTTCAGGCATTGGGCCTTAGTGCAGTAATTGTGGGACTATGGATGCTGGTGGATAAAACATTTATGGTGTCACTGACCCAAGAGCAACATAATTATCACGCTGGACTGTACATCATGATAGCTGCAGGAGCATTACTTTTGATAGTATCATTTCTTGGTTGTTGTGGAGCATATCGCGAGACCCAATGTTTGCTCGTGAGTTTTTTCAGTGTTTTGCTGGTGGTGATTGTGGCACAAATTGCAGTTGGAGCATGGGTGTATGGAAATCGAGATCGTATTGAACCACTAGTCAAAAATGTCCTCACCAACACTATTAAAGTAAGAATATAATTATATTGACAAATAAATAAATTATTATAGTTTGATGAAAATAAATATTATTGTAATAAATATTTCAATTTAATTCTATACTTTATTTACAAATTATGTAAAGAATTCGTATGTGCAGGTTGTTATTTTTATTTTATTTTTCGCAGAATGAATATGGCAAAATTGAATATCGTACTCACACTGTGGACTCAATTCAATCAGGGTTGGGTTGTTGCGGCGCAAATAGTCCAAGTGATTGGGCTGGCAGTAAATATGGCGGACCCCATGATCGTGATGGCATACAACTTGCTGTGTCAACAGGTTCAAATAATATTTATCGTATACCTGAGTCATGTTGCAAGACAAAGGACAATGAATTGTGTGAAAATATACGCGAAATAAAAGTTGCTGATCGTGTTCATGATGAAATTTATTCCGAGGTTTGTAAATTATTTAATATTATTATTTGTTAATTTAATTTAAAATTTATTATTTCAAAATAATACATGGTATATAAATTTATTTATTTGTAGGGATGCACTGATAAATTGCTCGGTGTCTTGGAGCAACAAGGAGTAACAATTCTCATTGTTATTATTGCACTTGGAGCTGTGGAACTTATTGGACTTATTTTCTCGTTGATACTTTGCTGTGCCATTGGTTCATCTGACCGTTACAAAGCTTAAAAATAACTCAAACACGTACGTTTTAATTCAATGATAATCACAATCGATAATTGAATCTTCCATTTCTTTTTTTTTTATCTCACGCCTTTTCCTCTTACCATTTATTGGTGAATTTACAAATTAAGTCAGTTTTGTGCCACAATTTTGACGGATAGAGGAAAAAACATCTCAAACCTATTATTTTTTTTTATTATATATGTATAAATATATGTACATATATATATCTATACATATATTTTTTTGTTCTTTAAACGCGCTACATATCTCGCATGATAATTAAACGTTTCATCGATATAAGATGGACTATTTATTGTTCACAAAGCATAAAACAAAAAATAATTAAAAAGAAAAATTCCAAAGAGTTTTGTGACAATTCCAAAAATAATAATAACGAGAGATTGTTATTAAATCGTGTGACGTTTAAAATTGCGAGAGTGAATTAAAAGGTACCAGTGAACTCGTTACTTTATTTTTCTTCTTGCTATTGAGAAGAAAATAACAGTAATAAGAGCATTAGCGTTGAAAATATTTATAGGTTAACTATTGAGAGTGCGTTCATATTAGTTTTTTTTTTCTATTCTTACCAAAGATTAATGTTTCATTGGTATCATTTGTGTGGTATATTTATAAATATATATATACTTATATTCAAGTATCGTCATTCCGTTCGTGATTTGATGAATAGAA
>JAQQBS010001424.1:2450821-2473125 GCA_030347275.1 Microctonus aethiopoides
ATAAAGTGATTTAGGTATACAAATCACGTTTGTTGAAGAATATCCGGTAGAAATTCGACAATGTCTTGACCCAATTTTATGTTTGAAGCAAGAGAAAAAATAACGAGTCTTCTTAAACAAATAAAAGTTTGCTGAAAATGATTTATAAAATGTTTAGGTGAGTTAAATTATAATATATATTTTCTTTTATATTTATAATCTGAGGAATCCTAGATATTATGTATGATGCGATGCTTGAAGGATATGAGTCATTCATGTTATATACAGCGTATTCAGCTACTCTCTATGTGAATAATCTTAAATAAAATATTACATTAATGTTACAGAGAAGAAGCAATTAATTTTTTGCATGTTTTCATATGACATTGAACGATTACATTAATTATGTGACCCAATAATTTATTTAAATTAATTTCCATTTCAATGAATGAAGTATTTTAATTTATTTTAATAATAATTCAAACGGCATTTATAAAAAAAAAAAATATCTTGAAACCGGTTTGGTAAGCCGAGAAGTTTAACTTACTATAATGTGAAGTTACTCGGTCATTTTCAGTTACAGAATGGAAATGAATATCTTGTGGTTGATATTATTTGGTTTGGCGCATGGCCAAATCGATGATTCGTCCGATTGTGATGATAAAAATTGGCATAGTTTGGAAAATGAAACAACTGCTCGTAATGAATGTGGACCAGCATTTGAAAATCGATGTTTATGTTCGAGAATTTGCTATGATGGAAGTCATCAGTATGTTGTGAATTGTACTGATGCAGGATTTAGCGATACTCAACCGTTAGAAAATCTTCCAAGCAAGACACAAGTAAGTGTAAACTCACGCTGAAAAATAAAAAAAAAATTTTAAGAAATATTTATTAACGATATTAATTGTTTTCATTCATCAGGTATTAATATTCACTGGTAATCGTTTGGAAAAATTACCATGGAATATTTTTGGGACATTAGATCGTATTCCAAGTCTACGTGTCATTGATATGTCAAATAATAAAATACGAGAAATTCATGGAAAATCCTATCATCATGTGCAAAATGTTCAACGTTTGAATTTGGATTACAATGAATTATCATTGAACTCACAAGGCAATCATCCAAGAGTATTTTCAAATTTTATATCACTATTAGAATTACATCTTACTGATGCATTCGAAGATGGTTCTGCTGATGACCTCGCCGAGACACTTCACGATATTTTTGTCAATAGGTATTTAAAAAGATTTATTTATATTATTTATTTTCAAACAATTTTAATATATTATTTTATTTTGTTTATTTCAGTCATCTAGATCGATTGATAAAACTTCATTTAGAACAAAATGAAATATCTGGATTTAATGATCCAAATGTTTTTTGTAATTTGCCAAATTTATTGGATTTACATTTAGGTGATAATCAATTAACGTCATTGCAATTTAATTTGTCATGCTTGCATCAATTACGATTTTTGGATTTACAACGAAATGCATTTACCAAAGTTCAAGAGCGTGATTTAAAAATTCTTGATACATTTGCCAAGCACAATCAATCAGTGACAATTGATTTATCAAATAATAAATTTGAATGTGGTTGTAAATTAAATCCATTTATAAAATGGATGAAAAAAACTAAAATTATCGTGCGAAATAAAAATTATCTCGAGTGTATTAATCGTAAGTATATTTATTTTTCTTCATTAATATTTTTAAAATTATTTATAATTCATAAGAGAAATAAAAAATGTTTATATTATTACTTGTGTATTGTAGATGATGGTCACAGAAAATCGCTTCAAGAAACAAAAAATTGCTCTTCAAACTTTATATCAATATCAGGCACCCGTGGAACCACAGTTGCAATTATAATTCTCACCATAATTCTTGTAACGTTGATTTGTGCTCTAGTCTACCTTCAACGTGCCGAATTGAAAAATAAATTAGCACCAGTAATTGAATCTGTGAATAAACGAGTGCGTTATACATCAATAGCAACTGGCGAGGCACGTGAAAATGATGTATGATTATTTTTATTTTAAAAATTTCTATAGATTTTTATAAACAACCATTGAGAAAAATTTAATTATACTCGTGCCTTATTTAACTTAAATATTTATATAGCAATTTAAAATGTCAAGTATTAATAGAGAAAGACATCAGAGAAAATTACGACGATTTTTTATAAGAAACATTAAATTAAAATTGATCATTACATAGAATAAAATACTTTTAATAATAACAGGATATTATTAATTATTAGAAGAAATAAACAAATGATATTCTATATTTTTACCTTGTCATATTATATGTACATGTACATAAACAAATGAGTCTTTGACTAAAATGAATAATAAAGAACGAATAATTAAGAAAAAAATATTATTGATAATATTAAATAATGAAAAAGCCATAGATTAAAAGTAAAATTGATCGTCTTCAAAAAATGAATTATGAAATAATATATTAATAATAATTTAAGATAAATTTGTAAGTATTACAAAATATTGAATTCTAAAATTATCTTCAATCTTATCTTGATTGAAGACAGTGATATCAATGTGTAGACAATTTACAATTGATTAGATACAGCTGGTACGTTATTGCAGCATTCATCAACCTCACAAAATTGTAGTACCTCCTGTCATATAAACAATTGTCAATTTTTTCACACGAAAATTATTCGATTTATGTATATCATTCAAGGCAGTGGAAGTGTTGAAAAAAAAATAACTGGAGTATTGTATATACTCCATGAAAAACAAAAATGTCTCGAAGTGAGCGGCTGAGTTTAGACCAAGTTATCAGTTCTATTCCAGAATTGGGTCCGACAATATCTGATGGCGGCTATTCGTGGATTATTCTCATTGGCACAATGGCCGTTCAGGTAATGAGAATAAAGTTTGAAAAATTATTTGAAAATAAATTCATATATTCAATAGATGACAGTACCAAGTATTGTGGCAATGTATGGTGTTGTATTGGGACATTTATTAATTGAATCTGAATTAAAATTGGATTTAAGCCAAATGAAAATTGCACTATCTCCAATACTGTTCACAGCTTTTTGCTGTCTAGCAGGTAAATAAATAAAATTAATTTTATTCAATTGAAATGTCTAATTAATACGTAAGAAAAATTCATTTAATATTCTAAAATCATTATTCAGATCCATGGACAAGAATGATTATCAATTTGGCGTCTGTTCCACGTATAATTGGTCTTATTGGAGTTTGTCTTCTTTCAATTGGAGTATTAGCTTCAGGCTATTTGGCAACTGGTGGTGTTGGAGCTTATTTAGCTAATCTAAGCGCAGGTGCAGTAATGGGAATTGGTGGAAGTTTTATTTTAAATCAAACTGAAACTGTCGTTCGACGAAGTTTTCGAACACGTTTACGATTTGTATTAATGCTCAAAGAAATCGCTGTATCTTTGGGGTTTATTTTTGCACCAGGATTTGTATATGCATTACTTTCACAATCCAATTTACATTTTGGATTATTATTAATGGCATGTTTTTTCATACCCACCGCGGTTGGAGTACTTTTCTTACGATATTCTGTACTTGTCTCACGTCCCTATACACTATTAATCAGCGAAGAAGATAATGAATTAACGACACCCACAACTGCAAATTCACCAACTGATCATAATGTCATTCAAGCAGCTAATGGTATCTTTGCTGATGATGGAAATAATGAATCATCACCTCATCGTCTTTTTGGCGAAGGCTGCGAAGCCTATAGCTATCAGGTATTTGCAAATAAATCAAACAATTATATTTCAATAATTAAATTAATAAAATAAATCATTGAAAAGAGGTGATGATTATTAATATAATTGTAGGACATTGATGAAAATCAGGAGCTTTTTAATGCACAATTGCATCGAACTAATAATGATGAGGGATTGAAGCAAAAATTACGAATTATGAAATCTATTAAATTTTGGATTGGTGCTGTTGCTTGGATTGGATGTAAAACTAGTGCTTTATTTATTTGGATTCTTTTGCCATCATTGGTAATTTCAACAATACCATCAGCTAATCTGTCTCATGGAGTTACTTTGTCTGTTGCTGCTGGTCTGGGTACACTTATTCCTAATACATTGTCATATTGGAAGCCCAGTACTGCCAGAAGTCGAAGTTTTTGCTTTGCTGGAACATCATGGCTAAGTTCTTTTGTTCTTTTAGGTTAGTAATAAACTTGTAATCTAAATCATGAAAATAATATTATAAATAAATATTCTTATTTGAAATTTAAAAGGTTTAACAATAAAATTGAGCTTCTGGGCATTTATTGTTCTGGCATTTATCAGCGGTATGAGCATTAGTGGAGCTACTGTTTGTTTAGAATCTGCATTGATAGATGTTTTAGGCTGTCAACCAGCAAGAAAAGCATATTCATTGCTCTCTACAATTGTTGGACTTAGCATTTTATTATTTTCATTTATTCATAGTGAGTAGAGTGGAAATTAAATATAATATGTAGATATTGTTAATATGATAATGCAAAATATTATGTGTTGCTAATTTGGATTGAATATATTTTTAGGTCCAGAGCTTTGTCTAAGACTAAGTGCTGCAATTCAATTCATTGGTGGAACTCATTGGGCATTGGTACCCCTTTTTGGACTCATTCGTGCTCGATGAAGCTCGGAAATATATTATAATATTTTTACAATTGTAATTTTGACATACCTACGAATAAATTTATTCCAATTTAATGTTAAATAATACATATGTATATATAAAGCCACTGATAAATTTTTAAAATAAGTTATATACTTACGTGGTAACCACACTCACTGATATTTTATTCCAAGTACCGTCACCATATTTATTTTTAGATCCACTTCAGGAATTTTAATGTCTTTCCGGCAAGATTTTGAGGATGGGCGATGAATAATAATGGCACAACGACAAAAAAAAAATTGTGAAACCGACAAATTTAATTTCCGTTACGCGCGGTTTTTTAAAAATAATATTAAAACTTATCTGCGCATGCTCGGCCGCCATCTTTAGAACGCTGCGCAAGCGCTAAAAAACATTTCACGTTTTGTATGCGCTTGAAAGAGTATGTGTGATCTCGCTATGTTTGTGAGAGCAGTGCAGTGATGGGCGATGGCGCCCCATTAAAAAAAAAAACCTATTCAAGCAGTTGTTTTGCGTTTGGTCTCTTTCCGTGGTGTATCATCATTTCGCGAGTAAGGTTATGTTGTTCAATAAGAACAAGAAGTGCAGGCCCGGGTGTGTGGGGATATTTTCGCGGTTATAGTTGGTGAATAAATAACGGGTAAGTTTATGGTGAAAATATCCAATTAATTTCTCAACTATATTTTCTCTTTGATTCCCTTCAGGCGCAATTACAGGTGTGTAGTTCTTCTCTCGGCCCTTGGTCATTACAATTTGTTATTTTCACACAACCAAACATGGCGGTGTATCTCTCACAAATATATATTTCCATTCTTGGCGGTAATTGCAATGATGCATCAGATGTAAATGAGTTTTAAAAATTATGGTAAAGATGAATAGTTTTTAATAAAATCCCGCGAAATAAACTATGAACAAGCGCCATGGCATATCTTGTAGTTGTATTGTCTCGTTATTTACGTATGTATAATTTTTTGTTTCATCATTTTTATACTTCATTTGCTCCAATGTAACTAGCGTCAAGAAGAAGATGAAAAAAAAAAAAAGAATGATGCAGGTGCATCTGTAAATGTAATTTATATTATCTATAACTTTCCTGCATATTTACGTTTCATTATCTTGTATAAGATTGTGAGATGTTGATTCATTTCTCTCCCTGATCTTCTATCTTCTAAATTCCTTGTGCGATGTCATGCAAGAGGGGATCTTAAAGATAGAACTGGATCGTTTTGCTTTCTTAAAGATTCCTAGAGCATCCGGGGGGACGAGTTTCGATTATGAGTAGTTGGTGAGAAGTTCCATTTGCAACATTAGAATAATTATTATATTTGATACGAATTATATAGATGGGTATTGATAAACAAATAAACTATAGTGAGAATTTGGATGATTCATTGAGAAATTTTCTTTGGAATAATTGCACTTTTCCCTGGTCACATTTTTCAATTGTTAGTCATTATATTAAACAAAATCATTAGTGTGGTGAATGTCTAGGTATAATTTTGTATTGAGTTAACAATTTTTATTATTTTATTTTAGACGCAGTTAAAAGAGGTTAGGGATGATGGAACAACCATGACTTATATGCCCCGGATTGATCTACAAACATGGAATTAACTTTTAGCAACGGTAAGATAATATAAAAAAAAAAATAATTTCTAGTGTTTGAAATATTATTTGTAAAGTATAAAGTCGCTGTGGATGATGAGTAAAGTAATTAATCATGTGAGATTGTTTGAATAATAACACAATTAGTAATATGAATTTATTTAGCTTGTTAAGGATAATTAATTTTGACCTCGCAAATAATTCTGGATTTAATTTTACATTAAATAACGGTTATTTAATTTATTTATTTTTCTTCTTAGCCGGTGAGTAGATTTGAAATAATAGTAATATTCAAAGCTGTGGGATTTGTTCTCATGGTATTTTTTTTGTTTAGTTTCAGGAACAGCCAATACTATGAAGACGAGCTTTTCGTGCTCCTCGCTGCGACGCTCTAGCGAAAGTCTAGAAGCCTCAGAACACGCGAGGATGAGAGTTGATCGACCTTACAATAGTTTAACAAAAAAGAGGTATAATTAATAAAAAGATAATAAATATCCATTAATTAATCATAATTTCTAAATATCCAATTAATTTTCATTTTTTTTCTATTAATTTTTTTATTTATAGGAAAGATCCAAATCAAGAATATTGCCAACGTACATGGATAAGTCGCGATGACTGTAAAGATGATTTTTGGGCAGCAATTCGCTCCAATTATGATTATATTATGGACACAAATCTCATTGACAGTTGCAAGGTAATAAATATTTATTTTAAATATAAATAGAATCCAAAAATATATTTATTTATACAATTATTTGTTTAATTGAATAATTAGGAAGCTAATGGTGAGCTAGTTTGGGACGAGGGTGATGTATCAACACTTTCATGGGGATTAAAAGAAGTCAGTTGCCAATTTTCTGAACTTTATACCTGGCTCGGTGTATTACAAGAACTTGTATACTCAAAGGAAGAAAATTTATTGGATAAAAGTCTTCGTGCTGTAAGTCCAAGAATTATTTTTATTTATTATTTATTTCTTTATTGTCTAAGAGAAATAAATTATGCTAATGAATTATCAATAATAGGCTCACATGGAGGAGCTGCGACGTAAGGCATACCGACGACGATTATTTAATGAACAAGCGACAAAACTTGTGGCTCGTGCACCTTCGTTAAAAGACGAAGTTGCATGGCGAGTCGATCATTTAAATGCTAAATGGGAGCTTGTTGAACAAATAATGGCACCAACACAACCAGCATCAGATCATCAAGATGTTTCTGCCGGTAAATATTATTTGATTCCGATATTATTTGCTAAAAAAAAAAATGCTATTTCTATATATTGAATAATAAAATAAAAGTGTATTAAATATATTTACATTATTAAATTTTATCAATTAGATTTTGAACACGAAGTCAAGTGCCTCAGAAAATGGCTTCGTGAAATGGAGTCCAGATTGCAGCCATTGAGTTTCCGTATTGATTGGACACGTTCTGAATTGGAAGAAAAAGCTACCGAGCACATGGTAAGTCAACAAATTTTTTTCATAATTAATTTTGCAGATTTTTATCTACAATAGCTAGGGGGATTGGGAAATAATCCTAAAACCTTCTAAGGTCACTTCCAAATATTATATTACATAAAAACAAAAATAATAATGTATACATATAAATAATTATATATTTTTAGTTATTATTATTTGATGTTATTCAACTGAATCATGACTGTAGCAGACAACTATTCTTGATTCTCATTCTAGCCAGAGTATTTTTAGTTTATACTCTCTCTTTTCTTCCTCTTTCGCGCTTTATATATTTATCATCATCACATTTCGTCTCGGGAATTTCTATATAAGCCGTCCATACCGTTTCGCCTCTATACATTAAACATTCTATTTTTTATCATGAAAATACATTAAATCTATTTCGATAATCGTTTCAACAAATAAATTTTTATTCATTGAACGATGAATAAAATTTACCGTATACATACGTAATAATGTATAGTTTTCTCTGTATAAACACCCATCAGTTGAATAATGACGCGTTTTGTATCGCGTGGAAACAGGTTCAAGAGCAAGTTCATTTTGCTATAAAGAAGAAATAATTATGGTTGGTGTTTCATAATATTAGCAAAGTGTAGTCATGTGGCTGACGTGTTTTGTATATATTTAAATGTATATGTGAGAGCTCAATGGACATCACAGTCAGGTCAAGTAACTAATTGTTTGTTATGAAGATGTTTATGTTGAGTATTAATTTTATTCATGTTCATCATGAAGTTAATAAAAAATTATCGCATTAAACCGTTATTTCGAATTAATGAAATTTATCTGATGTAAATCACCATTTAAGATCGTCATTCGCATGAAAATTCATGTGTGTAGATATATCTGTGTGTTCCACATAGCATTTTGCTTACAGCAAAATATATATTCCGTTATTTCTCTCTGGTTGGTGTTTATCGGTGACGAGTCACAAAATTACAATTGTTGTTGATAAATTGCATATCTTTAAAGTTGTATACATCATTTGATTGTCGCACGTCTCCAAGATAATTAACGACCAGTCGTCATGATCGTCAATGCACATGTATACATGTGTGGTGAAAGGGTAATCACAAAATTGTTGTTTTCAAACATTTTCCCTGCATGCTGCATATAACATATCGTTGTACACACACCATAATTAACATATATCTCAAGAAATGAATGCTACAACACGCTGATCAGACAGAATATTTTTTTCAACTTTTAACTGGCACTCACGTACACAATCATAAATAATTGTCCATCATGAATCGTATATATTATAAAATATAAGTAAATATATTCATGTAGAAAATTTTTTTAATTTTCTTATTTCTATCGTCACATTTGTTCTCTATCAAAAAAGAAATTTTACGCTAAATATTTTTGAAATATAAAATTAGTAGTGAATATTTCTATTTAACATCAGTCAAGATTAAAATCAAAAATTTATATAATCTGACATCTGTATCACAACATTTTTTCTTCTTCTAATTCATTGCGTAAAATAACATATATCAGTTATTTAAATAAACTTTCTAAGTACACGGTAAAAAATTACTTAACAATGTCATGTCGAAAAAAAAAAATTAAAAAGTAATAGAGGACAAAAGAATAAAGGAAAAATGTTTGTCTAGTCTTTCTACACCTCAAATTATTTCATGACAGAATGATGTATAATACTTCTAAGATGATCGAATACTTTTTTTTTTTCTTATTATTTCGTATACATATATTGTAATACTCATGTATTTATGCCCATACATCCTTGTATATGGAATGTAAGAAACGATCACGTTCAAGATTTACCATAAAGCGACAACTGGATAATTTTCAATCTACAAATCTCACGTGCGCTCGTTACAGTATTATCTATCAGAGACTTAGAATTGCATAAGATATCACACAACAGCAAATATATATGCGTTAGAGTGAAAGTTCTCTTCTCTCCCTATATATGTATTGTGCCTATATGAATATGATGCTGCAATGAAGGCGAGAGATGGGATAGTACATTGATGATGGCTTGTGTGTGACTCACGATGAGGAACACAATGGACCCCGAACGTATAGAATCCGTTAAAGGCAACTGAACACTGGCGCGTCCATCTCATTTTGTCCCGCATTTACAAGATAGCCAATTGAAACAATTACCACGCAGCCTCAAGCGTGAGTTATAACAATAATCGTCAACTGAGTATAAGTAGTAAGAGAGAAATAAAAAGGAAAAGAAAATAATAAAAAGAATAAAGAAAAAAAAGTAATAGCAAATTGCGACTATTTAATTTTTTTGCTCGGGGTCAACACTCTCCTCAATTGTGGATATAATATTATTGTATACATTGAGGAAAAAAAGAAACATTTGACGCTGTATATAGTATAATATCCAAGGGAATTATTGTCATATTTTTATTTATTTTTTATTTTTATTTTTGCTATGTATCTAGTTTGGTTTTGTGGTTTTGTTCGGTGAGATATTGACATGAAAAAGTTAATGGAATCGAACGTGCCTGTGGACAGGAGACATAATAGTGACCACCATCAATATATAACTCGTAAAATAATCCAGGAAATTAATGTAAAAATATAAATAAAAATATTTTTAATATATGTAAAGAAATTAATGTTACGATAGATGGATTATATAAATTTCTTTGAATATTATATAGAGTTATAAGAATTAAATCAGTTGATTCATTCTCATCTCTTCCTCATAGTTATGAGTGTATATAGTTGTTGCACGATTGTATTGAATAAGATTGATACAAAGACGTGGACGTTTTTGACGTGGGATCAGCCCGCAACTGTGATGAAGAAATCCATGCAGGCTTGCTTCCATAGTTCGGTGTCTTGTATAAGCATATACATTTAATAAAAACAAGAACTACGAATGGATGCAGATGATAGTAAAAAAATAAATAATGAAAGAAATAAAATAAAAATACAGTGAAAAAAATAAAGAGGATATAATAAACCTAGCGTATATTATCGCTACCGACTGGAATATATCTTAGATATTTTTTGTTGGCCTCTTCTCTCACTGCTTCGTCGTTGGATCAGTGTAAATGTAGTTTTAGTAGTACTATACTACTTCTACTACTACTATTACTGCCGCCACTTTTCTATAGTATATAGAAGTAAAAGGCTGGTTGAATTCAGTGAAGAGCACATGTTAAACTATACTCGCAACCCTATCGCTCTCGTCATCTTTTCATTCTCGGATTTTCTAGTTCCTTTTTTTTTTCTCTTAGCTTTCCGTGAACATGCAAAGCTTCAACTGATGAATTAACTCTGAAATTCACCTCATGATTTAACATATATTATACGATTTCAAATGTTTTTAAATTTACTGACATCTATTTAATTATCAAAGAAACAATTGAATTTTTGATAATAAATTATAAAATATATTGAGGGCTTCACGTTCGGGAAACAGTTATAAAAGTAAAAAAATATAATTGAGAATGAATCAAACGGGATGTGTATATATATTTCTTTACAATAATGTTTGAGATCAGAACGGAAACAAACCGTATTTCTACATCCAGGACATGACTACGGATCATAAATAATTCACGGAGGATATAGAAACATAATAGAATAAAAAATTTAAAATGTCGACAAACCCTACGCAGAATTTGCGGTACATATATAGAAATCACCATCAATTGAACCTTAACATATATATACATAGAGGTATATAGAAAAAGAGCGTGTTCAGTTGCTCTTTACCAGTAGTTACATACGTGCAAATAATATTTGCGTGTGTGTCTATATACCTTCACGCAAATTACGACGCCACACATTTTCCTGTACTCTTTGCCTGTATATAATACACCGACCAATAAAGAGTTAGGGCTAATATACATACATATACATATATACCAAGTCAATATAGGTATTTATCACTAACTAGAAATCGTGACTTGACTTCCTGAAAGTTTACGAGCATTTAGTAATTTTATTTTTTTAATTTAATTTTATTTTTTTGCACATAAAACGACATAAGACGAAACAAAAGGGAATATTCCTGTAAAAATATTTATTGTTTGGGAATAAAATTTCGTAACAGTAATTATTATTGCTCTGCAGTAAAAAATAACTTAATACTAAGTGGCATATTATAAAAAAAAAAGATATAAAGAGACGAAAAAATTATAATTAAATTTATATAACTTAATATAAAAATTTTGAATGGCTATCATAAATAATTTTATTATATACTTGTCATTGCATTTTGATCCTTGATGAAAAGTATGTGCATCTATCTGTATAAGTAGGCAGACAGAGAGGGAGGAAAAAAAAAACAAAGTAGTATAATGTTTCGAGCCAGGCACATGCAGGCACACACGATTATATGTTTGTGGGGCCAATATCACCTGCGGCATATCTTTGCGTGGCAAAACACTGCCAAATAGCACACACATACTTATACATTTAGGTATACATATACATTATACATATACATATAAACGCTCACAAATATATTTTTGCAAGACGATTTTAGTTGCGCAATATAAGGAGGCAAGGTGATGGAGAAGAAGCATTGTCTGCGATCTTTTTTCTCCTCTTGAAAAAGATTTTTGGGTCTCGCAGTGCTCAAAGGCCCCTCAATAAATATCGAACACAGACATATGTGCACACTATATGTATATATAATACTATTATACATATGTATCCATTGGTAAACGCGTGCCTATACAACTATTGTCAAAATATCCTTTGTTCATTATAAATGGGCAAAAATAAAAATAAATTTTTTGAAACTAAAAAAATTTAATAAAAAAAAAAATATTTTTTTTATCAATTCAAATTAAATAAAAAACTCTTCAATTAATTATTTAAAATAGATTAATTTGTTTAATTTTAATTAATAATCATGAAAAAATATTTATTGAATGTTATATGAATTTTTTATCTTTGCATTTGTGAAAATATTTCTGGTTATTTTATTTTTTGTCCATGAACAATCGAATATGAAATATATAAAAGAGTTTAGAAAAATAATCATGGTGATTTTGTATGCGGGAGAAAGGGAGATAAAAAATGAGTATGGATGTACACAAAAGGTGGGAGAGTCGCAGCCGGCTATTGGCGGAGGGAGGAAAAATATGTACATTGAAAGAGAACTGAAGAGAAGCGCAGAATATATAAAAGCGTCGTCGCGCGTTCGGTCGAGCGCCACCGATGTTTGCCGAGGCAAACGATGAAACGCGTTCGGTTGTCTACGTTACATATAGAATACAGAAAGTATTGGGGAAGTGTGTGCGACTGTAAAAGTTGGAGCAGCACGTTCGTTGTTAAGCTTGAACCGGCCAGAGTTAGCCGTTCCGCGGCGGTTGGTGGATCGCGCGCGCGGACAATTTTTTTTTTTCCCTTTGCGTCTCATATATGTATATGCATACTTGTATCCAATAGTTTCTTATACGGTCAATTGGATTGGACCGAATTATTTGTTAAAGACAATAACGATGTGTATGTTACTGTGTTTGGTGTATAAATTTTTGTATTGTGTGTAATAAATAATAATTGTGGACGCGCGCGAGTGTGGTAGTTTGAAATAATGCTTGGATGATGTCAGGGCTAATTTGTCCTGATTGTGGTGAGATTTATAAATGTGTGGGTAGCAGTTGAGGAGTGTATGAGAGAGAACTACTGTTTGGAGAAGAAGAAGAAGAAGAAGAAAAAAAAAACAACGAGGGAGAGCCAGATGAAGATTCAAAAGTGCTGTAATATGTACAAGCACTTTTGTCGTTTTCTTCATTACCAACGAATTTTTTTACTATAAATGTATTACTTTTGAATGATCTTGAATGTAGGATATTAATATTCCTCGTGCCTTGTAATATAACTGACGAACGAACGAACGAACGAAGAAGAAGTATAGAGGAAGCAGGAGATAAAGGGAAGAAAAAAATGCTAGAAAGAAAAATAAATATAAACGAAATAAACCTGATGAATTATTAAATGTCTTCATAAAAGTTATTAATATACTTCCGTTGTTTGAGGATGAAATATTTGTGAATGATATCGCAAATTTTTTGAATGTTAAAGTTTTAATGTTTTGTTAAATTATATATATGAATTAGTTTAGAAACGTTGGAGAATATTTTAAATAGTTTCAGTCTCTGAGGGTTGAGAGACTGTTGAGAGTGGTCTTTCTGGGAAGACCCAAGTAGTATAGAGAGACCTCCCAGGGACTTCGGATCCAAGCCAAGAAGAAGACTTGGCGTGAAAAGAAAAAGTGCGAGACATCGGGATAGAGAGGGAGAGAGAAAGAGTGAGACGACGAGAAAACGAGAAATAAAAAATAAAAAAAAAAAAATAAAAGAGAAGTGCGTTGGTGGCTGGGCATCGACCTCCGATTTACAATTTACTTATTCAATAACACAAGAGAATTGGGTTATTTCGATACGATTGTGCTGCGAGTGTTTATAATATTGTCGTGGATAATATACGGGTGAGTTTGAATTTATATATTGCAATTAAAATTGCATTGTAATATAAAATTGATAATCAATTATGTACGTATGAATGCATGCGAACGTTCTTGAACTTACAATTTAAATTTGTAATTTTTTAAAAATAATATATAAAGGAGAGTATAAAGAATTATAAAAAAGAATTAAATAACCCAAAAGGGTTTCCTTAATTTCTAAGTAAAGCCGGATGAATGTCATCTGTGCGTGTGACGCGACGTTGATGAGACAACACGCAGGTCGATGTAACAAGAAATAAAACCAGCTATATGAGTATTATAGATAGATAGTAAAGTTATACATATGTAATAGTATATATATTTATATAGTTTTCAAATGTGTATATAGTGGTACAATGTCATGGCACGTGGTGTTTGGATATGGAAGAAGGCCGTGAGGTTGCACTTGGTCAAACGACATTCATGTAATTGTAAAGTTGATGAGTATAAAAGTTCATGTTGAATACCCGTAAGTGGCAAAATGAGGGCTCTCGGTCTCGTGGTATTTATTTCTATGAAGAATATTATCATCATGATAGAACACGTTCAACGTTGTTTTATATATGCAGTGCAGAACTAAACCTTTTTTTGAGACAAACGATGATGCCAGACAAGGTTTATGTATGAGAAAACTAACGCGCCTATACTGCCATCTTTTGTTATTCATCTTCGTCAATTTATCCTCCTCCCTTGAGTATTATTTCCTTTGTCTCATGTTTGACCTGTACTAGGAGATAATAGATGGATAGAATATATTTTATATATGTATATATATTAAAGTATATTATCTATATTTTTTTTTTGAAATGGGTTTTTCGAATATTTACATGGAAAATTACTTGACAGCACTAGGTATTTATTTTTGACAGAGATCCTTTTAAGAAAAAAAACTATCTTTGTTTTTTTCCATTAAATATCTTGCATTCTAATCAATTTCTCTTTTAAAATTTTTTTTCAACATTTTTTCTAAGTATGTTTGTGAGATTTTATAAAAAAATAAATAGTTGAGCTAGAGATAAAAATATAATTCCAATAAGATATTTATAAATTGATATATTTTTTTCTTCCTAACAGTCAGACAAATATAAAAATAAAAATTTATTTATAATGTGCAGTGGGTTATAGATTTTTTTTTTCTATTATTTTCGAATAGGTGGAATCGTTATTATTAATATAGACACGAAAGATGAGTATTATTTCATCGAATTAATTATAGAATTTTGTATTGCGGAAGTGTACAAAGCAATGTCGAAGATTAAACTAGAATTGAGAACAAGCGCGTGCCAACGGGCATCAGGGGGCGATGTGTAAGTGTGAATGTGCGTGTTGTGAATAAATGCCTCACCTCTTCTTTTTCATGTCCTCACCAGTTTGTGTCGCGTGCCTGGTGTCAGTACCTACATTGAAATAAAATTGACCTCAAGTAGAGTAATTTTTATTCAAATTGCACGAGAAAGAAAAAATTAAAAATGAAATCAAAGTTACACGCGCTTATTATTATTTCATAACGTCATTAATTATTACATACATACATACATACATACATATACATATCCACAGACGATTTATCGAAATATATATATTTATTGCATTGGTAATTTCAAGATCGCGCAAGTCGATAAGTAATTCGTTCGGTCGCTGGTAGAATCAGTTATGAATGCCCACTCTTAAAGTCTCAACATGAAGGTAAAATAAAAAATAAACTAATGCAAAGCAAAATGTATATTAAAAAAAAAAAATTAATGACATGCCGGGCAACCACGAGCGCGTGAAGCACGTTGAGAAAATGAAGGGAAGAAATATATAATAAATAAAACGAAAAGGGAGATTCAAGTATTAGTGCATGTTTATAAGACTCTTGCGGTTTTGATCTATCGATATTATTATTACATACACACGTACTTATATATCCGCAATGATTATACATAGATGATGTATGTATATGATGAGTTGAGTTTAGAATCAAAGTTTTATATACTTGTTTTAGTTCGGAATTGAATATCTCGATTTAATCGAGACATTGAATTGTACATGAGAGCAAAATTAATGTTAGAATTAGACTATCAAGAAAATTTTCTACGAAGTATATAAATATGTACCGATACACATTTTTATTTGTATCCATTCATTAATCTTTTATCTAAAGAGCACAATCTGAATGAAAAATTAATAATTATGTTATTAAAAGTAATTAATTTTTATTTTAAAAATATATGGCATTGCTGAATTTTTATTGAAAGATTGAAAAATGTGGAGATATAAAAAAAAAATGTAAATAATTAATATTTAATGCATTCGTGTATGGGTAATGCTCTGTCATCATTGAATAAACCGTCTTATCAATTATTTTTATCGTTTGTGTTATCTTGCGATGACGAATTGATGGTCGATAACATTGCTCTGCTTTACAATACTCTCGTTGGTGTGTGATAATATATTGTATATCAGTGGTGCAGCAAATTTAATCTTTAATTTTTTTTTTCTTTTAACTCTATTCTTTATGTTTTTATTTTATTTTTTACCTGTTCGTATTCATAAAACTCGTGTTGTTGGTTTTACAATGGGGACTATATAGTATATATATAGTGAGGTTATTCCATAGGGAAATAAAGATAATGCACACGAATGTAATACTAGGACTTTCTCCGTGGGAGTCGTGCTGCCATCGGTAAACAATATCAATAGATCTTATCTGTAAACTTATTTTACAGAAGGAGGAAATGTGTATTCGATGTATTGGAGGAAAACATATATATATATATATATATAATATATATAGGTGGGACTTCATATTGAGTTTGCAATCTCCCATGTATAATCTTTATTCCATGAGTAATTTAGTCAGTCAATTGAAATCATTCGACGTTTATTAATTAGCTTAACAACGATAAATCGTTTAAGAGTTGGCGTTAATTGATGTGTATGTGCGTATATTCGTTAGGAAAAAATGAAAAATATAAAGGAAAAATTGTTTCTCGCGCAATTTTTCCTCCTCAATTCACTAGTGAAAGTAATATAAAATAGGGAAAATAATAGTTTATAAATTTATTTCACAAGATTTTAATATTTTTACTCTTCTCTCGTGTATTTAATATTCTATTTAATGCTTTATATCTTCTGCACATAGAATATATATTTAATTGGATAATTCGAGGAGAGTGCAGTATTTAAATTTTATATACAATGAATAATTTTTAATTTAAAAATATGAGAAAAATTTTAACCCCTTTTTTTTTTTCCCAAACATGTTTTGTTATTTCTTACGGTGAAAGTATTATATATATTCAAGATTCCAGGGCCTATATACATTTTCATTTGTGCGAAAGTTTTGTGGGATCTCTTGTCAACTGACCGAAAAGAAAAAAAATAATTAAAAAAAAATATGGTTTAAGAATTTATTTCAAAAGAAATTTTTTCGTGATAAAGAGGTAAATGAGTAAATAAAAATCCTGTTCTTTCCGGATGTCCATGACACGGAATATAGGTTTAAAAAAAATATATGTATATATATATATAAAGAAGAAATCACGCGATAAATATGTTCGCACAGAAAGTCATGGATGTTGGTGCAGGTATAACAACTTAAGAAAAACTCTATGATCGTGTTTTTCATTAAACGCTTCGTTGGACTTGGATCAGTTTAGTAAACACTTTACGGTGGGTTTTGAACCAGTATATATATATATTGTATATATACAACCCAACAATCCATCGATTTCATAGCACGTAGATACGAATTGACGTTAAAGTTCATTCGCGCGATAGTAAGTGGAACATATTTCTGAAGTAATTTTCATCGGACGCACCTTTTTCCTCTTCTACTACTACTACTACTTCTTCCATCACCATCGCTTCATCTTAATAATTTTTCTTTTTGATCTTTATAGGTATTTATAATTCTTTACCTCATTTCATCATTCGTCAATATATTCTCCTTAGTATATATGTGCATATTTATTATCGTTTCATCATCAGCTGCTTCAAATTGCTTCATGATGATATTGAGAAAAGATTAGTCAGTATAATAAATTGTACAGAATTGTAATTATGGGAATGGATCAGATAGATTATATAGAATATAAAATCTGAGAATAATTTTATACAAAAGCTCTTCTAATATATTGTTATTGTGGAAACATTGAAATAAATACTACGAACAATTCTAATATAAAATGATTATCCTTCCAAACGTTTTGTAATATTTCTTGGAAACTAAAAGGCGGGAAATGGAAATAAAATAAATAAAAAATATTCAAACATCATATTATGTGTTCTCTCATCGCAAATCGATCTGCATAATTTGACTCATAGTTACTACTTTATGTATACATTCTCTTTGTAATCATTTTCATAGTCTACTAAAAGCAAACAGCCATATAATTTCCCTTATAAAGACTGTGTAGAATATGAATGTAAATGATTTATCATTCATAATCCAACAATAATTCTTACTTAGTAAAAAAATAGGAAAAACAATAGGTTAATAAATAAAAATTATGCAAATTCTTTGTAGAATTCTTAATAATTTTTATAGGCTTGTGTTAAATTGCATTATATTGATTTTATAACCTCAAGAATTTTAAGCAGTTTCCTGATATAAATATATAATCTTTATATATATCTATGCATGTATATGTTATATTGGTTATTATATTTATATTCCTAGATGCGATCAAGTTACTGACATTCTCATTTATAATTCTCTGTAATATAATTGTGCGCACCGCACATATCTATTTATTATGTTTCCGGATAATTCTCTAACCTCAACATATCCATAAAGGATCTTTTATAAATGTGGCGCGAAGAAGGGAGAAAAAAAATAGCGTTAACCGTGACACAGACACGCGAGATGGCGTACATAAGATTGTTTGGAGCCTTTCTAGAATGGGAGAAAGTTTAAAAATTTTTTTTTCTTTTTTAACTTTTTTTTTTTTTTAGATTATAATTTCTTTAGTTGTGGATGGACGAATGAGAACTTGACGGGATATTAACGATGTTCCGGAAAAGATTGTTCGAGTCTTTGCGCATAAGTATATAAATTGAAAAGAACTAATTTAAATGTCATGCAATCAAATTAAGGCTTGCTATAAATGGAATTTTTTATTTTTTTTTTTTGTTAAATTAAACTCTTTTTTTGTATGCTCAAATGCGCCGGACAAATATTTTAATGATGAGTATGATTAAGTGAAAGTTAATTAGGCTACACTTTAGTGGGTTGTACGATGGATTTACACATTGTCAATTTTAATATGAAATTGATTAATTGGTGGTGTTTATAAATGAAGAGAGGAAAGATATAAGGAGTTTATAAATATAATTGACCGTTGCTGGGATGCCACTTTGAAATATTCTGGATGTGCGATGATGCTGATGCCCAGTCCTCTATTTTTAGGAAGCTTCATCTTATTACACGGTCGTTCTGCTTCCGGCGATGTAGGTCATGGTGGTTAACCCATAAGTATACACAATATTCGCGCATTAAATTATATTCACTTCGAAGAATAAATTATTTTATTTTTCTTTTCGAAAGTAGATTTATTTTTTTGGGTTATCTTCATCGCGACCATATATATTATATTATCAAAACAATAACAAGCTAAAATAAAAAATAATTAGATACCTTCAAAAAAAATTTTATCATAAAAAAATATGGGTATATTATATTTATTATTTATAATAAATTTATTTAATATATATTTAGTATTAATTATTTTTATATATTATATACATGTAAATCTGTCAAATTTATATTATATGGATACATATTTAAACATATGGAGAAAGTGATTGCAAAATAAAAATGAATAAATAATGATTTATGAGAAGAAAATTATGCAAAAATAAAAGCTCTTGAAATATTATTAATTATGATTGAATGAAGTATAATACTTCATTCGTTTGCTGATTAACTATTTAATTCAGCAATTTTCTAAGGTCTTAAAGATCATCGACAGGATAATCTTAAAGCAATGAGTGTATATATATATATATATATATATATATATATATATATAAAAGTTGAATGAGCGATAATCGATTCACCGCGATGAATCCACGCGTGACAGAAGAAAAATTACTAAATGTTCGTTTCTAACGACTTTACCACAATCATATACATACTTGTATAATATATATACATCACACGTATATGCTTCCAACGTATATAAAGATGTGATTATGATAGCATAATAAAAGAGTGGAGGCGAGAGTAAACGACGCATGGCGACGAGCAGTCTACCAACTCCCGTCATACGTATACACCTTCTTTCATGAATATTCAACGAGATGATCAGGCTTTGAGTTTAACTTTATGGTTGAATTGTCGGTTAGTTGATGGTTGCGATGTGATGTCGACAAAGAGACGCCATCAAGCATCGTGCTCAATCTGTTTATGACTAACGATTACCGAGTTGCTAACTATCACTCGAGTATTATTTATTGCTTCTATTCTATGTATTTTATATATTTTATATACAGGATCCATGCCGCCTTACTCTTTTGCCTTTGTATATACTTTCTTCCTCTTCTAAATACTCTCGTCTTTGTCACTGTTTCTTTGTCCTTGATATTGTTTTCTCTTTTTTTTTTTTTCTTATATTTTTTTGCCCATTCTCCCTCGATAATATAATAATTCTTTCCACTGTTTTGCTCTCGCGTTCACTCTCTCGTATTTTATACTATGCGGGGATCACGAAATATATCCTGTGTGATCTGAGCTGCTTGAACAGTCACGTTTTCTCGCCTGAATCACAAAAGCAATAATACACAGCTTAGAGAATTCTTGGGTGTGTTTTTGTCCAAGGCCACACACATATTTATTCATTTACTATATACACATATTGTACGTAAATATAAAGTGAATATATATAATAATATAATGTTAACAAATTTAAGTTGATATTTTTTGTTAACATTTATTTTTTTATCATTTATTTAGGTATTGTTTTGTATGTGCACGGATAATTGAATGATTATAATTCCGAGATAAAATAATCTTTCAATGATTGAAATCAATAAAGCAGATAAAATATGTCAGAGATTTGTTTCATACTACGTTGTTGCGGCACCTGCTGCGACATGTACATATATAAATATATGTGTTTGTGTGTATGTATGAAAAGATCGTTTCGCCATTTCGCCACGTTTATTTTACATCGATTGGCTCTGGCGCGCATCGGTAAAATCAAACAATGAAACAATAAATCTTCTACACTTTATTCACTCTCTTTTCCTTTGTTTTTTTCTTTCTACTCTCTCAGCAGCAACTTTATTTCTACTCGTGTAGAGATAGATATATAATTCGTTGTTTAGTTTTTTTACTACTACTGCTCTCATTCTCTCACTTTTTGTCACGATTTTACATCTTGGAAAAATAATTAAATGGAATTAACTTTTAATAAGTATCTACGATTTTTTCATGAAGGTATAATGAAGAAAAAAAAAATATGACAGAACATTAATTTTATTTATTTTTTTTTTCATTATTATAATATCTCTTTTTTTTTTTTTTTTTTTTTTTTTTTTTTGTTATTTATTATTAACGTACGTTTTGGCCAACTTTCTCATCAGATTCATCAGGCTTACAAAGTGTAGAAATTGCGATTAAGGGTATACACGTGAGTACGCACAGGGTGGGCGTGGATATATTATTAATCTTCGATCGGTAAGTTGAGATTGTTGAGAAAATTTCACGTATCTGCATCCGCGTATCCATATCGTTATTTATTTATTTATTTATTTATATACATATATACATATCTTTAAATACGTGTATAAGGCTACATACATATTCACATATGTTGTGCATGCATGTACATCATAGTGCGCTGATGCGGAATTTTATGTCCTGCGGCTTATGTTTTCTGTTTGTAAATATGTTCCATTAAATTATTATACGTTAAAATATATTCACCTCAAGTCTAATTTCCACAAACAAAAATACATGAGGGAGAAAAAAATGGAAAAAGTAGATCTTTATATCCTTCGTGAGGATAATGACACCTCAAGAGTAATTCTCAGAATTGGTTATTAGTGCAGTGCCTGGAGCGCTTAAAACATAAAAATCTCGGAATCCAATTACTTTGAATGAAAAATTATGAAACCTTTT
>JAQQBS010001424.1:2473225-2501750 GCA_030347275.1 Microctonus aethiopoides
AACATAATTCAGAAGGTTTTATATTAATACATTCAAAGTAATTGGATTCCGAGGTGAAACTCCTTAGGCACTGCACTATATTACTATTTTGAAGTTTATTATTTGTTTTTATTTTAAGACTTTTCACAGAATGTGTTTATACTGAATGAAAAATTTATTTTTGAAATATATATTCGGATGAAAAATATAATAATAATTCTGTTGTGGAGAAATTTTCAGCGGATTAGTCATTTTTTAATTGGAGATATAAAAATTAGTTTATGTTTATCAGTGTCATTAACATACTCGCTATTCTTTTTCTCTTTCTCTTATTTATTAATCTTTTTTTTTTTGTTTTTTTTTTCTTCTGTTTCATTACATTAAATTCAAATGAAAGTTATCGGTCTGGCACAGTGCCAACCATGGAAATGTATATATGGCGAGAGTCATGAGCGTGTCGAATCACTGACCCTTTGCACTCGCAGTAGCTAACATGTCCGTTTGGTAAAGGGAATTTTATACACATATCTACGTCGTGAGTATAGATCACGAAGGCTTTCACTTTACACTGGTCGCATGTTCGCAAATATTATTTTGTTGTTCGATTTACAATCGATAATTTTATTATTAAAAATATCGATTGCTCTAGTTTTTATTTTTATTTATATAAATTTTATATAAATTATTCAAATAATTTTCTCAATGTTTTTTATTTTATATTTATTATTTACAACTGTTGTGCGCGCTTAAATATTTGATTGTTCCCATTTTATTTTATGCGATATATAAAAGAAGACACTTTCGTTCAATCTTTGTAAGGCTGCAGCGAAATAATTTCATAAGTGTATAATCGATTTCCGGAATGATGATGATTACCATGATTTAACGAAAATATAACGTTATTAACGGTTTAAATATTTTTTTTTTTCTATTCTCATTTTATTTCTTTTATACACACATACATGTGCCATGTCACGCCTTCACAATGTTATTTATCGACGTGCTGTGTGCATCTTACCCTACCGTTTCACTGTGTATATATTATCAAACTTGAAAATCTTTACTTCGCCTCCCTCTTGACTTGCTGCTGTTGTAAATAATGATCTGCTTTGCTAGTAACTCTTGCGACATACACGATCATAGATTCATGGTGACCACAGTCGTGACAATTATTTATGTTTGCACAATGAGATGCGAAAAAAGAATATATTCTATTAAAAATAAAAATAAAAAAAAATATATATTTAAAATAAAATTTAATTCAAGTATAGAATAAAATAAAAATGCAAAAATATAATATTTACGAAAAGAATAATCTGATTATTAAATTAGAAATCGTGAATATGTATATATATGAATTGATTTTATTATTATTTATATATAAGAGATATAAATATGTATTTAAATTTCTATTTTAACGTGGGTCCATTCAGCGTTATGGTCGACTTCTCTTAAAATTTATATACAATCTTTAGAGTTTGAAAATAAATGGATATAAAAATATTATACATATGAACAACAATTGCTGTACACAGTGAGATATGATTGCGTTTAATTTTAATCTTATAATATCTTTGGCTTTTACTTGGAGTGGATAACTTAATTGCTGAAGCATATAGAATAGATAAATATATACCTATATGGTGTTGAATATTTTATCAATGGTCGTTACGCCCATTAATAAGCACTCATTGCTATTCCCCTTTTGTATCTCATTTTCTATAAGTACTATTTTTAATTTCCTCTTCCACTTTCTCAATAAGTGCTAGATAACTTTTAATTTTCAAATTCATTATTATATATTTTATAAATATAATTTTCAAGATATTTTGTATAAATAAATTTACGTCGCTGTTATTTATTATTAAAAACCACTTATAATATTGATTATTATATTTTATTACAATTCACAAAATATATTTGTTTATATTTTCTTACAATATTATCATTCAAGGCGTATAGGTATAACGTTGTAACCATGGTTGCACAATTTTTAACTGTATTTTTTTTATTGTTAGTGTATAGGGTTTTTATGTTATTTCGCAAAACGGAAATGTTCGCGTACATAAAATTTTAACAACAAAGAAATAGCAAGTATTTTATCTTTGTATATTTGACGGAAGTGAGAGCAGCTATCACAGCAGGACACAAATTGCTTGGACATAAATATATAAATACACATATATAGTATAACGCGCAGTATTCATTTAATATAAACTAAATTAGATGCAATGCGTATATTATTTATATACGCGTGTGTGGTCACGTTGTTATTTAAAATTAATATTCAACTATTATTATGACACCCATTTTAATTTCCTGCTTTCTAATATAGTATAATAGTAAACTCATTAATCATGAAAAATGAAATCTAAAATAAAAAAGAAGAAAAAAAAATATTGTAGATAGATAAAACAGTTATTAGTCATTAGTATATCATTATAAAGATCATTAATCTGAGAAATTAATAAATACATCTCTAATGATTTTTGACCTCTGTTAAATCGATTCGTACAACCTCGCGCAATCGAGCTGTTATTTTCTTGTTTAGATTCATTATACACATTTCAGTCTCTCTGTATTTCTCTATTACTAGTATTATTACTATTTCTTTTTTTCTTCTCTTTATTTTTCATTTTTTTTTTTTATTTCGTTGGTGAAAGAAGACGACGAAGCACGTCCCAGTCTCTCACAAACGTTTCAAGCACTCGTGCCTGCCGGAAGCATTATTCTCTCATTCGCACAGTCAAGAGCTTATCTCACTTGGATCCACGTTCTCGTTCCGTCTCGCAATTTAACCTCAAACACTCCCTCTCTGTGTCCCGCATTTTTATTTTCTATTTTTTTTCTCTCTGTCCAGAGAACATCTGCATAACGTCCGGTACAAACTCTTTATATTTATCGTTAGTTTTACCCAGTATTTTTTTTTTTTTTTACATTTACTTTCTACATAATTTTTTATGTGTGTTTATGAAGCTCATTGTCTATATACCTACAGATGTATATCATTCAGTTGTGATCGATTGATGTCCATTGAATGCAAAAATTTAGTCTTGAGTATTTATATGTATATTGTTATTGGTGAACAACCCACGCGTCAATCGAATATATCCTGATAATCTCACAATGCCAATTACAGCAAATATATGTATATGTGTGCAGTGTATGTGTGGGAAGGACAAAGGGATAATATTAATTTGCAAGCGTCTTCGTTTTTCATTTCCGTTTTCTTCTCATGTACATATAATATTATCACAAACTGTCTTGTTGCGTGTTTATCGTCTTGGTTGATATGTAAAAAAGATTACGATTATATAGAATCGATTTACCGCCATACTTCATAACCATATAGATGTATATGTATATATAGAAATTGTGTTGTCATGACAATATAAACTTGTGAATTTATATTTATTGGATATTTATTTTATAACATCAATATAAAGCTCATATTTTAATATTTATTTTATTCCGTTACAGGTCCTGCAAAAAGATATCGAAGCACACGGTCGTATTGTGAGTTCAGTTGTGAAATTGGGTGAACGAGTTGCAAAACAGCAGGGAGTTAAAGAACAAAAACAACATCAAGAGCAAAACTTTGAATGTCAGCAAGATCAGTCTGGTGAAAATTTTCAACATCCAAATCGTCAACTTCAATCAATTCGTATTGCCAATTCATTAGAACGACGTTGGCATCTGCTTTTTCTCCGTGCTTTAGAGTGGCAATGTCATATTGAAACACTAGCAACTCGGGTGTATAATAAAGTAAGTGCAGGATAAATAATGAATGCATTTATTCATTTTTTTTGGAGTGAAGTGTGTGTGAAGTGTATAAGCTAATATAGAAAGATGTATAAATAAATTTGTACCAGGGTTATGATATCACAGACCTAGGGCAACCCTCATTCGTGAGCGCGTGCAGAAATGGAAATAAGAAGAGAAAACACGGCATTCACTACTGGCAAAGAGATTAAATCGTTATATATTAATATATAAAGAGGAAAAGATAATAATGACATGCATATTAAGTGCATGCAATGGTATTATTATTTCGTTTAATATAATATAATTGTCTCAGGATTTTCAGTAGTTATAAAAAATATGGTTATGTTAAATCATATATAATATACACGTGTATATAAATATGATTCATAAATCATCGGTAGATTAGAAAATAGAGCGGAACGAGAAGAAAAGAAAAAAAAAGAGAAAAAACATTGAATATAATTTCAACTCTCTGTTTTAAAAAAGAAGTAGAAAATGAAAATAAAAAAATTGTTTCTACGTACTCTCATTATCATAAAGTCAATGAATATCTCTTGACTCTTTCTTCTTGCTCACATTTACAATTTTTTTATTTTTATGACTATTTAAAAGTGTATATAATATTCACTCGAATATAGCAATATCATTTAGCGTTGGTTTTGCTTCCTCAAGTGTCACGCTCGCTTAGCAACTGATGTACAAGGATTATTAACTCCCTGTTAATTATCTTATACACTTAACATTTTACCTCATATATAAATGGCATAGTATATATTTAAACGATGGGAATACACAGAATATTACAATAACACTAATACTTTTATATTCATCAGAGTATTTTTATATTTTTTTTTTCCAGTAAAAGTAAAAAATAATGCAACGGAAATGAATCATTGATTTCTTGATTGTTGGCTTGGTATCTTTGTTTACCCTATGTACAACTCTCAAAGTATATAAAAATAATACACAATAATGTTAAAAAAAAAAAAACAACACAACAATGTTTCACAATTGAATCGATTTATTACTTTGTTGTTTGAGTCTGTGAGAGGGGAAAATAATAATGTTGACACAATTTTGAAAATATATGAACAAGTAGCACATGCCACTTCCCATTTACTCGTGTGTCATTTTCCCCCTACATAGTATTCATTGTTCGTTTCACTGCAGGTGGTAGGTTAGTGATATATTGTTGGTGGTTTTGCATTAACCAACTCATCGATATATAATTTAAGTGTCCCTTTAACGTATATAATTTTCAACGGTTTTAAAAGTCCGACAGAACAACAAAATATACAAATAAGCTATAAGTACAGAAGAACCGTTGATCGTCAAGTGAGCGCAATGACGTCGCAGTAACTGGCCCAATTTTGTTAAAATAAAACGGCGTTTGGACATTATACTTACATGTATATGTATATATTTGAATGAACGAGGGAACGATGAGAGGTCATAACCAGTAACTTTTTACCTATATACTGGCAATTCACACGACTCTCTTGATACCTTTAGTTTCGTTTCTTAGCAGCGCCTGGTCATCTTGTGCGCCCGCATTCCCTATACGAAGCAATGCGGTTTACTTCACTCCTGAGTGTACATGTATATGATGATACTTTGCTCCAATTTCAACAAACAACTAACGGAAACCATTATATATCTTTTAATACTGTGAGCTATTTGAAGATAGTATGCGCGGGATGAAAAGAATAGATAGAAGAAATAAGAATTTTTTTTTATCACGGAAAAATATAATACGTGGTAAAACGGTATTTTATACGAGTTTTATATCGGATTTAAGTATGATTTATTATTTTATAACCTTGTATTTCTGACGAAAATAATTTTATATTCACATTTGATATTTTTTATTTTTAATTTTCAATAAGATTAATTTATATAAATTCTTCAATTTTTTTTTCTTCATTTAAAATATTAATTTTATGTCAATTATCCAGAGTATATTACATATATTTCAGACATATATTTAATGATTCATGACATAATAACAGTTCAATATCCTTCGTTCAGTCATATACTTATGTAATACATATATCTTCAAGTGTTTATGCTCGATCGTATTTTCCATTGTTTATTCCACTGATGACCCTAAGTCCGGAAATAGTATTACTACATTCATCCTGTGTAGATATGTGTTTTTCAGTGTAAGAGAAAAAGGAGAAACAAACAAGCAAAACCATTGACATTGACAAATAAAAATTATAAAAACAAATAATGTCAAATGGAATTATTATAAAAAGAAATAATGACGAGATGTACAATAGTTTTTTTATAGGATAATAAGATCAATAATTGATTGCGTAAAATTTTGTGAAAATATATATATGTAGATATATCAATTTATTAGTAATAAATTGCACAGTAGTTTAATTTATAAATGTAAATAAATGTAAATTTTTCAATTTCCTGCGGTATTGAAAGGCTGCATGAGGGCCACACCGCAAGCAAAAGTCATCAGACGTTACATTGTCCACTGTGTGTTTATATATACCTACACTATATTGTAAGCTGCACTCGTGCCACGAAACAACTATTTATTATTATTATTATTATTAATATTATTAAGCGCTGGAACGTCTTCTTTGCACTCTCCCTCAAGTCTTGAATTACATCGTGCAGTTGTAGGTTATTAACCGGATGACTGAACCTTTTTAAAAATCGGGATAAAAATATATCAGTATATATAATATTTAGGGAAAATGAAAAATTAAAGTTTGTATTTAATGTGTAACTATAGATTTTAAAAGATTATGTCAATTGGTTGGAAAAATAACATCCTGTTTTAGTAGTATATTGTTGAAATTAGGGTATGAATAGTAGGTGTATTAGGAGCTGTAATGTTAGTACGATGGGTTACTATATAATGTAAATTGTAGAGGTATGAAATATAATTTAAAATTATATATACTCATAAATATGAATTTGTAGCTGTAAATCATTCTGCACTTATATTACCAAGTTCATTTTATTATATTGTGGAGTTGTGAATTTAAATCCTCAGGTAACCTTAGAAATTTTGGCCAAATTATCCTTTAATTGTCTACACTCGAGTGCTTATGAAGTGGGAGAGTTGTACAACAGGTTCTGGCATGTTTCATACCAAGTATATTTCATTATAACCATCGAATGAACGAACATTTCAGTTTAGAGAACGCAGACATCAGTGAAAGACGTGTCTTAGATCTAAGCACATTTTTATACGTGAAATAATGAATAAACGTTATTTAATTTTTAATTAAATTCAATCAATTTATAATATATGCAGTTAGTTATTTTATTAAAAAATTTATTGGATATATATTTTTATGTTGAATATTGATTTTATTAACGTTGATTTGATGTTTACAGAGTGCAGTATCATGTCGTTGCAGTAGTGACAGTGATGAGGAGCCAGTGACGAAGCAACCGCGTTTGAGCCGCAGGCAATCTCGCGATTACGGAAAAGTACGAGACATCAGTGACGGTCATCGTGGGCGGGTAGGACGTAAAGGAGTTATCAGACATTGTGGATCATCATCACGACGTCGAAATTGCGAAATTGAAGTTAACTCAAGCTGCTGCTCGGACAGTGATATGTCTTCTGGTAGTCAACACAACGACGAGGAATCATATTTTGAGGTTAATAATCTCAATTTAAATATTTACATAATTAAATTTTACTTTATAATATTTTATTTCATTTTAAGTTAATTTATATTTTTTAATATATTTATTTATTTATTTTTTATTTAGGATGATCTGGAGCAGCTTTGCGTAACGGAAACGAAGGCAAATAGTGTGGAAAAACCTACAAATTCATCGGTACAGGGTGATCAAGGTGAAGAAGGTGATATTGAAGAAGTAAGTGACGACGAAATGCCACCAATTTTGAATACTACTGCAACAATGGCGCCAATATCTGATGTTGATGAAGTCGATGGATTTGATGAAAGAATTACTAATGGCAGTATGACAATATTGAATGATTCTCCAAAGCGACGTAAAACATTTGATGAAACCTCGACATTTAATACATCCGATAGAAAGTCCAAAAATTGTGCAACGTTTTATTTCAAACATCGTGATACTGATTCGGAAGCGGATGTCGTGCAAAATCAAAATGAATTAACGCCTCATAATGGCATTGATGAATCATCAGAGGAAGAATGGACATATACAACAACAACATCACCCACGGATAATTGTCAAGTGCTGTTGGAGCAAAAGAAAACAAATGTCGTTGTACGATTGGACTTTGGTGAGCCGGTTAAAGTGGAAAAAATTGAAAATTTAGAATTCATGAGGGAGGATATGAAGATAATGGAGGAAGATGAGGAGGAGAATGATAAACAATCGAAGGAATTTACAAAAAATGGCGGTGATAGTGAGGATGAAACGAAAAATGATATCCAACGTCTTATTTTGGAAGTTGAAAAATTAGTGAGTGAAGAGGGACGTAATGGCGTTTCGAAAAGTGTATCTGCATTTATTCTAGAAGATCAAGGAACAAATGGCTATCGTGCAAAATATGCAAGAATTAAAGAATGGCTTAAGCTTAATTCTAATCACTATCTTGAAGATAATTCGTCATCACAGGTGATTTTTTATTTTGATAATTAATTGACGATTGTAAAATAATTATCTATAGCAATTTCTTTTCATCATTCAATTTATTGATTAATTTATTTATTTATCTATTAATTATTGGTTTTAGAATTGGCAGCCATTGGATAGTTGTGATGCAAGTGGCGAATATACAACAGGCGAGTCGGATGGCGAAAAGCAATCAGAATCATCGGAGGATTTGCAGAGTAGCGTCGCGACTTATCGTCGATCGAGCAATAGCAAAGGATTAGGTTGTGTCTCACAATCTGTATCGCAAGAAACATTCAAGGACAATGATAAAACATCGATAAATGATATTAATCAACAAATGGAACCAATTGATATGAGCTCACCGAAAGTTGTTATGCGTACAAAGAAAAAATCAGATGGGCCAAGACCGTGGAGTGTTTCATGCGTTTTTCGTCAATTAAATTCAACAAATGAATCAAATATTTCGCAACTCTCAATCTCTGAAACTGCATTACATCAATTAATCACATCGCCACCGACAAAATCCGCATCATTTGACGATGCGTAAGTTGATGTTATTGATTTTAATAAAAAAATGCAAACAAGAAAATTAAATTTGAACATTTATAAATTGTTTTGCTGAATCTGAATATTCATATATTTTTTTTTATGCAGGGGATCACGTGCACCATTTAATAATTCAGCAACAACGTTATTAGAGGAACCATCACGTTCAATTCGCAATACTTTCATCAGAAAGAAAAAATCCCGATTGCGTAAGAAAAATTTGGTAAGTACATTTTACATTTAAAATCTATTTTTTTTGTTTCCTATATATTTATATTATTTATAAAATTATAAATAATGCATTTGTTAATACAGAGTCGAAAGAGTGAATCAGGATCGGATGTGATAAATGCTTTAAATTCAGGAGGAAGTGATAGTGCGAGTGTGAGTAATAATCAACGCTCTTGTATGAGAAAATTCTTGGACAATCGTGGAGTTCGCACATCATCATCATCAACAACGTCAAAGCCTGATTGTTATCGTTGTATTGTTTCATTAATGTCTTATGGCTCAACAATATCATGCCCACATCATAATGAAGGCCCTGTAGAAAAAGGAATTGTCAGCGTTCCACCACCATCAATAAAACTTATTTGTTGCACTCCCGATCCTGCATCATCCGGCGACACTGAAGACATTAATTGCACACGAAAACATAAAAATGATAATATTATTAACATTGAAAATGTTATTATAAATCGTAATGACGCAGTTTCGAGTCCAATTAATTGTGACAGTGATATTGAGAAAAATAGTTTGGGAAATAATTCATTTTCGGAGCAGGCGTGGGATAGTTATCAGGAAAAATATATGAGTGAGCCGTACAGTGAAGCTGCGGATGTTGAAACTGCAAGGAGATTATTGGAATTTGGTGATGATTATAGAAATTTTTTGGACAGTCAATCGGACTGTGCATCGAGTTTCAGTGCAGTTAGAAGCTGCTCTTCACCCATAATTAGCAGTGGCCTTAATTGTGTAAGAAATAATTTATTTATTTTTTTTTATTGGTTAAGTTAATTAATTTATCAACTGATTGAATTTAATTGATTTACGTTTTTTTTTTTCTTTTTTCTATTCAATTACTAGACTGTGGCAGAGTCGTCAGGTGATAGCGATAGTGACACCGAGGATCATCGTCGGTTAATTGAGAAGTCGTACAAAAAATTACTAGTCATGGAAAATCATTTTGCTCGCGCCAATGGCATAAGAGCAATGAAAGACAATGTATGTATTGACGATCTATTTCAGGATATTATTAATGATCCTCAATTATCACACAACAAAATTATAGAGTATTACAAAATATTGTTGCGCAAACTTTTGTCATTTTTTATGTCAATATTTTATTATACAATTAAAATAATTAGACTTGCGGGAAAATTCGGGTGCCAATTTGTATCAATTATTTTTAAAGTTGCCAGATTACGATACAAACTGTTTGATAAAATTTTATGGATATTTAATTTTTTATGGATTTAACTAATTTTAAATTCTCTGAATTGACAATAAAGATTAGATATTATATATGTTTGATATTTGTATTTAAATAAAAAAAAAAAACACATGAGAGATATCAAAATATGACTCAATAAAAAATAAAAATTTATATGTATTTACACATATACTAGTTCCTTGCCCCAGTTTAAGTCTGTGTTGCATCACAGCTGTGCTCTACGCTGTAAAATATTGGCAATTAATAACAAACATATATAATTGGAATTTTTCATAAACGAAAAAAAAAAAAATCTGTAACAATAAATTCCTTTTTTATATTATATTCCCATTAAATTATAAATTATCTATATAAAAACAAACAAATTATCATCAAGGATAAAATATTGAATGTGAATTTATATTTTTTTCATTACACAAAATAGATGGCGCCACTTTTTTTTACTTCACCTTAATCATTTATCGTTATACATTTTATATTTGCAATTATAATAATTTTGCGTTTTTACATATAAATTATTGTAATAATTATTACAGATGGAATTGGAATACGTGTGCAAAGAGAATATACGATGTCTTCAAACAGTGATGCAACAAAATAATTCACGAAGGGGTGAAAAGAGTCTAAAACGTGTTTGCGGTAAGTACGACCACAATGTCATTCATCAGCCGACATTGGCATTGCTATTATATGGTATTGCTATATTAGTGACAGCTTTAAGTGGTTTTGTGTTCCACTTTATGTCATAGTGCAAATATCACACCAAATACGTTTCTTAGTGCCATTAAATTTCATAATGTGTTCATGCATTATTTAATATATCCGTAATAATTAGAATTTATAAGGAAATGTGAGATAGAGAAATGATACCAGTGAAAATTTCATAGAATTTATTATATTTTTTTTTTTAAATAAGAATATATCATTCATCTAATTTAATTTAATTTAATTCATTTCATTTTTAATTCATTTTATTATTTTACAATAATCTTTTTTTTTGTTGCTTTTTGAATGTAAAAAAAGATATTTTATTATTTGTAGATAATGTATATAATAGATATAATTATTTCAAATAATAAAACATTTCTTTAATTTTTTTTTTCTGCATTATTAACAAATTGCTCAATTCACTCATTTATTTCATCTAGACATCATCACCATCATCATCATTGCTATTACTATCATCAGGCATGAATAATCACAGTTATCTTTTATTTTACTAATTTATGCACATCATACAATTGTAAATATTTGCTTTATCTATTTGAATTTTCGATTGACAAATTGGAGGAATGAAATGAATTATTAACGGAGTGACACAATATGCGTTTCGAATAAATTAGTGAAAGAGAAAAAAATTCGTGCGTAGGTGTTTTGTGTGTACCACAGACACACACACAACACACACATGGGAGGCAACGGGTCGGATCAGTTACCGCCTTTACAAGAGTTACTTATTCGTAGTGTTCTTTACGCCTTCACTCCTCCATCGCTATGAGCATTTATAAGTCTGCGATTCATCGACACAGTCGCATTTATGAATACGTACCGAAACGTTCTCTTTTCTGTTACCAGAGTGACTTTTTTTTTAGTAGTTTCATCAACACTACGTGTGTCTATTCCACATTTAAATATTTTTTATCTTTCGACATTTTCGTAAAGTGAAAAACTAGTTTAAAGTCTGGAACTCTTGTTTTATTTTGATTCCTTCTTTTTTAATTATTTTTATGTTACAAATTCCAACTTGTTTTCTTGTCTCTACCATGTTTGTCATGAAGAAGATGCCTTTTAATCCTTCAGATTTCTTGTGCATGCTCTTTGAACTGAAAAGTGAACATAACGTTCTCGCGCGCGGTCGGGTGCTTTAACGATAAAGGCAGCGGATGGATGAATTTAATCATAGTGTTATATGAGCTTTCTCTCCAACGAACGTTTGGGATTGTCGTCGTTGTGCCAAGATAGGACGCACGGTCACGCTCTCAGTATGATATCTCAAGTTGCAGTGAGTGCATCGGTCTAGTGCGCCTTTTGTGATCAAGTTCAATTAATTAATTAATATATAGTGAAAAATACATCATCAGAATTATTAAAATAATTGGATTAGATACAGGATAAACAAATTATAAATTCGTTATTCACACATGTGTATCAATATTCACGAACTTTATTATACGCTTGATATCTATAAGAATATAAAATTTTATCTTATATACAGCTGATAATTTTTAAATGAATTCCAATCGACGACGATGCGTCACACAGTTCACACTATGTTTGTTCAAACTGATATTACCGGTGATGATCTGACTGAAATGACTTATTCCATTCGTCGTGCAGGTAAATTATGTCACGGTTTTATTATTTCCCCTGAAGGAAAATAAAAATGATAGATATTTAATTATTTCCAGAATATAAATTTTAAGTAAGAATTTAGATTGTACATTTATTTGTTTTTTTTTTTTTTTTTAAGATACCTGAATCTTAGGGCAAAGTTAACCTTGATCTAAATGAACACTTGTGTGGTTGCTTCCGATAGTTTTATTTATATCTACTTTGACCTCATATAATGATAGTGCAACTGTTCGGTTAGTAATTGTTGACTGAAGTTCATGAGAATCAGTGTGGATTTATTATGTAAAAGGGGAATTTTATAATATATTCGTTCATTTATTTATTTTTTTATTTATCTTTTTTTTTTCCTTGATTTTATCGATCAGTTTGAGGACAAGCTATAATTGAACGAATGATTGGTTTTTTTAGTACGAGACCCGTATCTAATTCACAAGGTTGTATATTATATTTCAAGTCAACTAAAGCCAATTAGAACAATTTAAAAGAATGACTATGGCAAAAATATATTATATGCAAGTGAAAGAAAAAAGAATGAATTGAATAATAAATTTGTTTTAATAGGGGAAAAAATCATTATGTTTTTTGCACGTTGAAAAAAAAAATATGCCAATCTTTCACTTTGATTTCTCCTTTCACCGTTTTACCATTCATAATTAGAGTAATCCTCAGCTGGAATTCGCATGACGCTTGAAATCAAAATGGCCGTTTATTGCAAACGGTGAATTTAAATAATTGTTTTCTTGAAAAATTATTTTTCATAAATATTTTAATTATTCACAAGAACATTATTTGCATTTAAAATAAATACCTCAATAGACTATGAGAGATTATTATAATAGCCAAATTAACCGGTAATTTACGATGTATTTTTTGTAAATTTATTCTTTTATTTATTTATTATTTATTATTATCAAGTATCAATAAGTTAACTTGGCAATAATCGGATGATGATCATGAGATTGACCCGAGTTAGAGAGAAGGACGTTGAGGATGAATTGTGTGCATGTGTGTCTGTGTTCATACAGCATATCAGCAGCATATTTTCTCTCATCACACTTTCCTTTTTTCCTTTCCATATAAACACTGCTTCAGGCATTTAAATCCGTTCCATCTATAGCAGTGGAATAATAAAAAAATTAGCAATAAAAAAATCCCTCTGGATAAGAGATCCTAGAAAATAATTGCTCAGCATATTTTATTTTATTTATTCTCAAACTAACCCATTTCATCGGAGTTGATATTACAATTTTTTTTTATTTAATATTTTCCTTTCATTTATTTATTTATTTATTTATTTATTTATTTCTTCTTCTTTTTGTTGATTAAATCGTATTTTATACTGTACCGCTATCAACGTGACTCATCCATAAACTAGCGTTCAGACTGAGGTAGAATTAACGAAAAAAAAAAACCGGTCTCGATACATCAAGCACATGTGTGTGTTGGAGGTCGTGGGCATCTCTCTTAACATAAGGAGAGAATTTTGTACCTTGGCCATGAATTTCTCGCACTGCCAACGAACCCGTTACATTGAATTAATAAGATGCTTTATATTTATGCAATTTTTTTTATTTTATTTTTTTTATTATCTTTCGTTGTTGTCATGTTCTTCATCATCATTTTCTGTCATTTAATCGACAACTGTACATTGTGGATTACATTTTATTCCGTTTCGATTGCAGGTTTGACAGAGAGATGGGAAAATTTGTCACAAAAAGCTGAAGAAGCACAACGTGCCAGTGTACTTCAACGAGAAATGGCAGCTATGCATCTAGAATTCCGTGCAGCTCATGAAAGACTTTCATCTCATGAAATTATTCTTGGACCAGCTCATGTTATTGAAAAAAGCATCAATTCAATTACTGTAAGTCGTAAAATTTTAATTGTTTACGTTTGAAATGAAATCACAAGACGCAGTGATTTGTAATAAAATCTAGTGAAATCTTTTGGGAGAGTTAGAAATCGCAAATACGAAGAACAATCGATTTTGATTGATTAAAAATTCAGAAAAAAATTTTCACAGATCATTACCTACTCTCACAGCTTCGTTAACTCTTCCAACTTATCATCAAGTCATATTTAAAGTTTTCTATATTACCATCGTGAAATATCCTCGGTAAATACGCGACCTAGGATAACATATCAATTTATGATAAAGCAGAAATTGAAACTTGAAATCTAATTTTTTTTTCTATTGCAAAAAAAAAATTAGTCCTCAATATTATTTCTAACACACAAGTATTGAATCAATAAAAAATGATATAATTTTTTTCACGTAATGCAAAATGAATTGTTGAAAATATCATAAAATAGTTAGAGAATAAAATGCATTATTTGTTCTCTCGGTTGAAATTTACAACACACAGTGAGTTGAGTAGGCGGTCATGGGCGTGGATAGAAAACGACGAATGCTTTGCAAGAGAAAAGAGGCAAATAGGGAGGAATGAGGAAAAGAGCAAGAGGAACGATGGCGAATGAACGAGAGAGATAAGAGTATGGCGTAAAAGCGTAGTCGTGTCGCACGTACGCTCGTCGGCGAACGACGTGCTTGGCATCGCAATATACTCTTGCAAGCGAGTAAACCCAACCAACCAGCCAACCCCCCAAGTTCCATCTCTCCTACCCATTCCACCCCCTCAGCAACACCCAATCTCCCAGTTTCCTCTTCTTCACTCTCTCACTCTCACCAATTTTATGACTATTCACCCTATCTCTATCTCCATTCCGTCGCCCTTTCCTCATCATTCTCCTTCTTGCCTCTCTCACTTTAGCATCGTATCCACAATACCACCCTCCCTTGCCCATCCTCATTGCTCAGACGAAACACATGCTCTCTATCTATCATCAAGATGTATTAGCGTCCAACATTTGCTGGCTGAACTCGTCGCTCCTCTGCATTATGCACGAGGAACGCAAGAAGACTTGTGGCATCGCGATACTGCTGGTAATTCTGGGGTGCGTCTCAATAAATGACTGTGTTGCGCAAAATCTTTCTTACAAAATTGCTGTATCGTCACATCTAACAGTAGTCCAATTAATTTGATTACTTATCTTGTTCTCAACATTGTATAGGTCTGAAATAATTAATTTTTTATATGAACTTTCCTTTGGGGGAAAGAATGTTAGTTCATAAAACATTCAATATATTTTTATTTACATTAGTTGATGATTAAGAATGCACAACAGATTGCATAAAAATGCGATAGAACGAGTGATAGTCTGACGGTGAATAATGTATTATGCATTGGAAAACAGGGATTCTGATTAAACCAACTGAACAGTATGTTCATAGGTACATATAGATTATTTTGTATACATATGCGGTTAACATTGATGGTGACTGTAATGGCATACTGATGTGTGTCGCCTTTGCAGTAACATCAATGACACCTGGCGACAGTTCACTATAAATTCCACAGTCATATTAATGTATCTATATTTGTGATGTTGGATTTTTCATTTGTTTGTTAAATCTAATTGAAAATTAATGCTATTATAAAATATAATTTATTATTAATATTCATGATGGTAAACAGTTTGAAACAATATCAGGTTGTTTGTGTGTAATTAAGGTAAATAGTCACAGGGAGGGAATTTGTATAAATGTAACGACCAACAAAAGCCCCAATTTCACGCACTGTACATTTCCTTTTCCTCTCCCTTTTACTAAATTGCCGCATCCTCGTGGTCTTGTATTACCTCATAGACATGCATAGCTCGCTGTCGAAGCGGTCGCTTCTCTATACCAAATTCGAATCAATTGATTGGCTGTTGATTGGAAATTGAATTAGATCGGAATGCGCGTGTCTCCCTCGCAGTGTTGGATGAAGGTGGCAGTCACTATATCCTATAAGAGCAAAAGAGAATGATAGAGTGAAAGAGAAAGAGTGAGACCAGAGAACGCAAAAGGGGGATGACGTTTCTGGTGCTTCTGCTATTGCAGTGTGCTTGGAATATCAATGACGTCCACTTTTACCATCATTCCACACAACCCTGAAACTATATATATACACACACTCTATACGTTTTTCATTTGATTTTCGCTCTTCTGATGTGTCACAAAACTCTATGAAAATTCATAATTTCTATCATGAAATTTTATTATTCAATTCCACAATATAATAAGCTAATTTTTTCAATCTAATAAAATTAGATGACAGAAATCATATAAAATTTGATAATAATCATTCGCAAAATTTATTGTTCATATCATTGATTAATTATTTTTTTTTTAAATTTTATTTCATCGCCATATTTGATGCAGGTGTCTATTTCACCAGTTCGCTTTGCCACCCTTATACCTGTCTGTTTACATACTGCATATATACTGTATATACATATTATATGCATGCCTATGTACCAGCGTAAATCCACTCGCGGGGTTATTTATGCGGTCTTCGTTGATGTGCCTCAAGTAGGACGTCGAGGAACGTGACAACGTGACGCGGTTACTCCATCGTGTTTTCTTCAACATCATACTATTTATGCATCCCTTATAACTCATCTACAACATTGTTTAACACGACATATATATCCATTTGTTATTTGTTGTAGTACTTATTTATATTTATAAGTATTGCTCAATAATAAAGAGTTTGATGAGTAATTGATTATTGTATAAGCTATGAATTTTTTTTTTTTCTTATTTCCTTTAACTTCTTCATGATTGTAGATTTGCGGTTGGAGGTTAATTCTCCCTCGATTTTGCCATGGAACTTGATGTGGCGGTTGTAGTGTAGTATATAGTTCCATATATTTCGTTCTTGGTCTTAAACGGCCATCAATTCATCCTCCCTTTTTTTTTTTTTCGGGCGTTACAGTACTGTGGGCGCGATTCGTTCAAGTTAAGTCGCGCGGAACGAGGCAGTAAAGATGTATATTTGATGTTGCAGACTGAGTTGGCTACGCTGAGGGAACGGAAGAACGCAATGTTGGCGCTCAATGTATCGGCACACAGACTTATCACTGATCTTGGAGCTGCTGCGACTTCAGTGTCAGTATCATTGAAGGACACCGTTGCTGATCTTTATCGTGTTTGGGATGAAACATTTCAAAGGTAAATAAATAATTATATTGTCAATAAAGAATAAAATTAATCATCCATAAATATATGCAATATGGTTATTTTATTTTATTTTAAGTAGGTTAAAAAAATAGTTTTTTACTTGAGGAAATATTTGTAATAAATTTGACGTATTGGCAGTGGTCATTGACTGACCGTCCCTTGAGTCCTGGTGACGTTAGCTAAATATTGTGAGAGGTAATGAAGCCTCCAGTGTAAACAGATGGGGAAAGAAAGAATGGAAGTGGAGATGAGAGAAAGTGATCGAGGCGGACATGGCGGCGCGTATGGGTTTTCAAGAGCAGGGGGATTTTCAGAACCCATGTCATGGGATTATTTGGGATTTCATTTGGGATCGTTACTTTAATCACCTACCCGAGTCTTCAATTCGACAATGTGTGATTGCATTTTTCTGAATATTATCGATTTTTTTTTATTTACTACATTAAAGAATTGATACTTTTTTTTTATTTATTATCTAATTGACATCGCAATTTATATTTAAAGATTATTGAATAGAATATAAAGTCAATATTCAATATGAGTTGTGACTATTATTAATGAAAAAGAACTTGTATTATTATATTATTTCATGGTGTATGGCTTTGTGAATGATCATTTTGGATCAAGTGCGTGGTCAGTAACTCTTTGAGAACCCTTCGGGAAAATCCCCATCAGCGATAGGGGATCAAACGCTCAGAGAGAAATTAAAATACTTGGATTAAGAGACTTATATGATATATCACATGATCACGAATGAGAAATATATTTTGTTTCTTCTATTTTTCTTTTTTGGTATCTAATTATGATTTATTAAATTAAATATTATTTACAAATGTGTTTAACTTTTCAATTTTATAATGTTGAAATCAAAGTTTGTGGTGGAATAGTTCATTGTTTGGCAAGGTGTGTCCCTAACATTAATTTTAACGGTCACCAATGTGGAAACTTTACATTTATGATGGCAAGGGATGTTCATTTATATAAAATCTGTCCGAGGCAGTTTCATAACTCTATATAATGTCATTTAACGATCGTTTTTTTCATCCGATAAATTGTTTATACATATATTCATTTAAAATTTAAATAATATTTACATTTTTCACATGGAAAAAACCAATCGAAATCAAATAAATAAAATGAAGGAATAAACTAAACAATAATAAATAAATATCATTGACAAATGAAATGGCTTGAAGGCTCCATAGGGTATAGATAGAGAGAAAGATTCGATTGACTTTACTCTTGCGACAGTTGAGATTGAACTCTCAGATAAAATGTTTTCTTTGCCGCGAGCCAATACAGGGGAAAATGGATCCTGCTAATAATTCGGAAAGTAGTCTCACCAACAGTTTGTTTGCATTGCGACTTGGAATGCCCAAGTGTTTCGTTGATCGTTACATGACAGCTCGCACTTAATTTGTTTTTTTTTTTCCTTATCACTTTAACCCGCAATGACTCTTTGATTATGAATTGAATTTTTTATTTATTGATCTCTTGATGTTTATTGTGTTTTTATGCTTTTAGGGGAAGCCAACAATTGTGTGCACTTGAATCCGTGCAACAGTTTAGCGCGCGATTTAATGAACTTCAATGTGCACTTCGTCGAGACAAAGATACATTGGCAGTGTTGGATGCAGCTTTACAGGCGGGTGCAACTACTGAAGTAGCTTCATCAGTTCGAGATGTTGCAAGATTATTATCAGAAAAGCCCGACGTTAATTGTCAGGTAATTATTATAATTTAATTATTGAAAATATACTTTAATATAAAATGTCGAATTATTTTTAGGTTAAATATAAATTGAATAAACAAATGATTGATTGATGATTGGCGTCGATATTTTTCAACTGAAAAGAACGCGAAACATTTTTCGTTCCATCTCTCTTCCAACTTTAGCTATTTTGCATATAAAGTAAACTGCCATTTGGTTTAGAGGAGCGTGTTCTTCTATACCAATCTAGAGAAAGAGAGAGGGAGAAAAAAAAATGAAATGGGAATAAGAAAAACTGATTCTTCTCTCACACCATTGCTACAAACGTTTTCTTTTGCTGACTTTCGATTGCGCCGTCGTGCTCATTTCGCACGTCAAGAAGACATACAACCTGTGCTCACTCTCTTTCTTTCTGTTAAAGCGCGTGTTCACATACCATTGGCATAGAAATTACCTAAACTTTGTTGTATTGCCTTTTGTTATTTTAACCTTATAGTCTTTTTTTTTTTTTTTTACTTTCCAATACGTCTTGAGTAATTCACGTGTGTTTCGCTGTTCCCTCGTCTCATATAAAAGAAATAAAGCAATACTCTTCGCGCTTAGCGGAGACGCACTGCTTCTTATTATATATATTTTTTTTTATTTTGCGTAGGTGATACGACGCACTGGGGAATAATTTTAGATATTCTGCATTGCCGTGTTTCTTTTGCAAATAAAAAAAGAAAAGATAAACTTTTGCTTTAATATTTTTATCTCATTTTATTTTGTTCATTTTTTCTTGTTATTTTATTTCGTGAAATTTCGTTTTAATTTGTTGCTTATATGTTTTAGTATTTTGTATAGAATTATATTTGATCGATCCAATTTGGATAAGCAAACGTTTATAGATAGAAGATATTAAAAGATGTATCTTTTCTTTTTTTTTTCTCTTAGTTTTTTTTTTTTTTTTTTTTTTTTTTTTTTTTTTTTTTTTTTTTTTTTTTTTTTTTTTTTTTTTTCCCTCGGTGTATATGTTTATGGACATGAGTGAGAGAAAAAAGTTTGGTTGGACTGTGTGGCGATATTAAATTTGTATTTTTACGCTGATTCCACGGGCCATCGTGGTACGTGAGGCGAAAGGAAATCGTTCGGGCGATTAACGATCCTAGCCCTCCCCAGGGAGGACGGACACCATGTTCTCTCTTCCCTTTTCTCCTCTCTCCACCTAGTCTTTCTGAAGAAATAGAGAAAGCAATACAGAGAGACCAATATGTGTGTATATATTTATATGTAGACTGATACACAAACATATTCCTAAGCCCTTTCCAACATAACGGTCGAGTGTGTGAATCCCTCTTTTATTTTTTCTTTTTTTTTTTTTTTTTTTTTTTTTTTTTTTTTTTTTTGAAACTCCCTTGACCCTGTCCTACCACTACTGCTGTTTCTCCTGTGTCAAGATATTTTATTTAGTAGCTATCAATATGTAGGCGCAACTGATCGACCAACAATGCTCGTGAAAACTCGTCAAGATTTCCATTCGCGTGTAGAATATTTTTTTTTTTTCACCCACCATTATTTGAAAATTATGTTTTAGATATTTATGAACAAACATCTGGTAGAAATGAAGGAAAAAATTCAAACTGCATCTTTGAATTTTGTATGTGTAAACTATCTGTAGAAAAAAAATAAAAAAGAAAAGTTTACTTCATCATCTCTTGACTTTTCGTAATTACACGAGCTTTTTGTTTTCAAGTTTGTTCTAATTTTTTTTGTTCTCATTGGATTTTGCTCTCTTTTTTTTTCTCTTTTTTTTTTTTTTTTCGTCCTACCGTTGAATTTTGACCTCGAGAATGCGCCATGACTATACCAACGATATATGTATATCCAACAAGACTCTTTGCGCCACCTTACATGCTAGGCTAGGTATGCTCCCTGGTATAGTGATGGCGATGGCGCGGTGGTGGTAGTGGTGCTACTTGGTATGCGGATCGCGCTTTTCATTACCGGAGGCTCGTTCCCCGACGTCTCTACCATTGCAAACAGCCTAAATCTACTCTCTCTCACTCATATAAATACATATACACATTTCTATCTTTATCTTACACTTGGTCTTTTACTGAATTTGACTTTGCGTTTCTCTCTATACTGCTCCTTTAGCATTTTCCTCTGTGAATATATATGTACATGTACATGTATATATATGTATATGTAAGAGAGTCTTGGTCCAAAAGCTATTGCGACGTCGCGCGTCCTTTGCCAGAGTCTAGCAAATCTATATCATCTTTCCTTTCTTCCTTTTTGCTCTTTTTTTTTTTTTGTATTCTTTCTCTGTCTCTCATTTTATACCAGCCACGGGTGTCACACTGACACTGGATTATACAATATTCGATGTGCTACCGATAACATGAAAACTTTGAGAACGTGAGTTGAGAAATTGAAGGTTTTTTTTTCCAATTTTTTTTTTTTATTATTAGTAACACGGTCACGGGTGTTGTAAGCGATATTGTTTGTTGGGAAATATCAAACATACATGTATGTTTATCAATGACTAGAAATTGTGATGAGAGACCGTGGGGAATATGTAAATTATTTAAATATTTAGGAAGATTATTAATATTTAATTTACGATAATATTTATGTAATTTTGATTTTGTTTTTTGTTTAGGATACGATTAAAGATGAAACATTGACACCAGAATCTGGACAGAAATTTATTGAGGCTGGATTAATGATGAGTTTGGGTCAAGAGGGTGGTACATTCTCGGACTCTGGAATTTCTGATAGTGGCAGCGAACAAGAATTAAGTGAACGCGAACGTCGATTAGCTGCATTGCGACGATTGACACGTACATTGGAGAATCAACTTGCACCAGGTAGTGAAGCACTTATGGAATTATGGCAACGTGTTGAAGACGCTGAAATTGAACTTAGAAGTCTGCAAAAGCAGTGTCGTGAATTAATTGTACGAACAGCCACAAGTGTTGAGGCTAAAATTTCAAATCGTAATTCACAAATTAAATCTTCAAGGTAAGTTTAAAAATAAATCATTTTAAATTATTAACCTAACAATTATTTATTCCTACCAGTATTACTTTTTCCTTTCTTTACATTTTTTTCTCATTTGTTTTCTCTCTTGTTTTTTTTTTTATCACAAGTAGGGGGTTAAAAGTAATTTTTAAAAATGTCGTTCAACTTGAATGAGAATTAAGTGGCACTTTTACCCTCACTACTTGCCCTCCATCATTTGCATAACGTTCAAATAAGGAGTTTAAGAATGAGAGTGTCTATTTAGTTGAAGTAGAAGAAAGACAGAGAGAGAGAGAGGTGTCAATGTTCATAAACTGGTTGATGTGTCCATCTAATTTGAATATCAGATCTACATACACTTGAAAAGTTGAATAAAAAAAATATAAAATACCATTTTGTCACCAGCTAATATTCATAAGACTGAGATAAAAAAAATTACGACGCATTGGTGCATTGAAGGAGACATTGGGGGGCGCGGTTGACTACGCAAGAATCGAGGTCGTGCTTTGTCGTTGGTATAAGGAATAGAAATGAATTATTGCTTCTCATATAATCTTGCTCATGCGTCTCTCGCATGTTCTCTGTCTCCCTTTGTCGCTATATTCAACCCATCATTTCACTTCGTACAAAATTCTCACTCGTAATAATTCATTTGTGGAATTTTCGTTGAGTATTCATTTTGAAATATTTGCAATTATTTTCATCACTGGTCTTTTCTTTCATTTAAGAATTGTGAAGATATAAATATATATTATATTATATTTTATTATATACGAAAATATATTTAGAAGTGTGTAAAAAAGACGTGTAAAAATATTTTTATTACCACCTTTTACATTAGAGATTTGGACGTGTTACAATAATGTGTTGGTAAGAAATTATTTCCGCCACTTCAACCACCTCATTTAACTTTGTTTCATGAACGTGTCATGTATTCTATCCTGCTATTTCACTCCTCTGTATCATTACCATCACCACCTGGTGTGCGATCTCTTTTTTTTTTTTCCAGTGTTTTTTTCCTTTCTTTCTCATTTTTATTTTATAGTTGCGTTTAATCACCAAGTCTGGGTGCCGGGGAAATAGGTTTAGTTCTCGGGAGCACGCAGGGCTTTTCGTATTGCATCGTAAAAAAAAAGTTGTAAAAAGCTTTTCTCTCTTTCTCTTGGATTTTTTTCCCTACTTTCTGGTCCATCATCGTCATTCTTCACTTCGCGGCTTTACGGCTCCTTTTTTCACATTTTCTCATTCTTTATCCACTCTTTTTTTTTTTCACGATCTCTTTGACGATTTTCTCTTGAAGATAAAATATTCATTTATGTAATATTTAAAATATTTATAAATAATATTTGTGTATTTTTTTATTTTGTGATTTCAGTAAACGCAAGAAGAGATCGTTGTCTTGTGATTTAGAAACGAGCAAAGAATTTGCCAATGTTCATAGTGTCGCTGATGATGATCCCGAGGAGGATCCAAGCGTTTCACAAAATTGGATATGGCGAATTTTAAGAACTGCATTACCATTTCAGTTGGCAATTGTTGCTCTATTTTGTGCTGCTTGTCTGTTGGAACCAAATTGCTGTGAGGCATCAAATACACTAAACCTTTCATTCACACCTCAATTACGATATGTTCGTGGACCACCACCAGTTTAAAAAAAAAGATTTGCCCAATAATTTTTTTTTCACAATGGATTATTTAATAAATGAAAAGTGTTTATATTTTTTACGAAAGGTAAGTGAATCAATTCTTTCTAATTTGAGACTTATATATAGAAAGAGACTGAATGGGAACAGGGCTAAAATATAAATACGTAAAAGTATCTCTTTAATTAAAGTAAAAGAAAATTAATATTATTGAGAAAAGAAGAAAAAAAAAAAAAAGAAAAAGAAGAAGAAGGGCATTGGGAAAATAATTTAAATTGTGCACGTACGATGCAAGACGTTAAAAAAAATTATTTCCGTACTTATCCAATGCGTAAAATTATTTTCAAAGATTTTATTTTAATGCTTCGGAAATTTTTCTTTTTATTCCGATAGGTTCCTAATTTTCCGCAAACGTTTTTGTTTTTTTTTTTTTTTTATACACATTTTTTACCCCAGTGTGCCAATAGTCGTATATAGTGACTATAATATTGAGTGGAACTTTAAAATAAGTGCCTTATTTTTAAGTACTCTCGACTCTAATCACGAGTTTAAAATCAAATATAAAACCGACGCCGAATAATTTTACACATTCATATTATTCGCAATGGCACTAAAATATCCTTCATTTCATACACTCATCTACACACTTTCACACAAACATATTTATATTTATATATACATATATATATTTTTTTTGTTGATTAGAAATTACAGAGTTTTTATATTACGTTGCATGCTGTATATGTAGAAGAAATTGGGAGATTCTTTCAGTTGCTTCTCATTATATTTTATCGTGAATTTTTTATATAATATTTATATAATAAATAGTCAAGATAATAATTCATATTAAATCATCAGTTAATGGTGAAATAATAAGAGAAGAAAAAAAATAATAAATATATAAATAAAAGTTCCATGGAACATTTTAAATGGTGTATAATATACCAATATTTTCTTTGAAAGAAAACAACAAACAACAACAACAACATAAATAAATAAATATTCAATCGCCCACTCAATACGTCCAAGCAGATGTTAATAATTTACGACAAAAAAAAAATCCTACATCATTGTAATAATAATTGCTCACACAATTATACACAATTTAAAATCTTTAGTGATTAAAAACTTTGAACAACAGAGTTTGTTCATTGAACTATTGTATTTTAATAAATAAAATCCCGTGGAAAAAAATTATTATTACTGGTGAAAGTAATAATAATAATCAAATAATGAAAAAAAATAAAAGGGAAATAATTATTGTGAGTAAATGAAGAAATAATGTAGGTGTCGTATTATTAAATAAAAAAAAATGTCTGCATAATCAAATAAAATCGTGTATAACGGTTTGATTGGTTAATAAGAGCTTTTTAACTAAATATCATGAATATATTTATCGATCGTGCGTATTAAATTCATAAACATCATTGTACTTATCTTGAATTATAATTATAAATAATTATAATTTGTAATTCAACCGCATAAGATTGAGAAAATATAATACTGTGACAGCTCTAATAATTTTGGTGCCTTTGAAGAAGAGATAAATTTCTCATTTATTTTGCATTTGTCTATTATTGACGGAATTATTGAAACATTATTATATATAATAATGGATGCATTTGAAGACAAGGGAGAGAAAAAAAAGAAATCATTAATGAATGACGCAATTAATTTATAATTGCGACTGAAGTTATATGCTATTTTTTAATTAAATCATTGGCTTGCCAATGCAAATTTATTTTGAATAATAATTTTAATGTGTATAAAGTACCTGAATATTTTGATTATTTAATCATATTATCATGATTGTATTGTGCTTGAATAATTATTTGTAATTAATTTGATAAAAAAATAAAATTTGTTTGCAATGAGCTTTCTGATTATGCATGCTAAGGAGTTCACGAACTAGAATGTTGGTAAACAAAAGAAAAATAAAAAAAAGAGAATTTACTATTTAGGAAAAAATAATGTTTATCTGCGTTTGTAAGTCATATTTTATATTAATGAGCATGACTATTTTAATTAATGAATAAGTAATGATTACATAGCTTTTATCATTAATAGAATATCACAATCAAAGAAAATGGGATAAAAAAAATTAATCGAAATAAAATTTTTTCCAATTTCAATATATAAATATGAAAGTTGAACTTAAGATATAAACATTATTGCTCAATGAATATAATCTTATCATTGATTTTATGTCATCAATAATATTTCTATCAAATATCATTATATCATCAATTATCATAAACAATGAATTCAAATTTTTCCATCAAGAATTTATTGTTATGTAATAATATCAGCATAGCATTTAAGAATTCTTATAAAAATAGAATTGTATTTTGGCATTTTCAGAAATAAATGAAGAAAAACAAAGAAGCAAATTTCAATTATAATACCTTTATCACATTTCCCCAATTCCATAATTAAAAAATAAATAAATATAAATAAATTAAATAAATAATAATAATACAGAAATTATAAATTTCATACAAAAAAAAAATTTTTTTTTTCAATAAAGAATGTAAACCAAATAAACGACGTTATACTTTAGTTACAACAGAGGAATTATAAAATTTTGTTGAATGTGAGAGTAAAGACGATGATAATCCAATTGAATCGTTGGTCTTCCTAAAGGAAATGCCTTCCAAAAAATCTCACGTGCTTTCTACTGCTGAAACCAAACGAGAATATCCACGAAGGTAAAATTTTCAAACAAAATTTTATTTTTTTTTAATTTATTCATTCATTCATTTATTATTTTTTTATTTTTTTATTAATTTTTATTTATTTGTTTATTTATTTATTCATTTATTTTATTTATTATTTATTAATTCTTTATTATTTGTTTTTATTTATTTATTTATTTTTTAATCATTTATTCATTTTTTTCTTATTTGTTTTTTTTTTATTTATTTATTTATTTATTTACAACATTATCAAAAAAAAAAAAGAAAATTAATGGATGAAGCACACTGGTGACTGGAGGATATATACTGATGTACAATAAAGAGAATGATAAGTACTTGGATCTCACCCGCAATGAAACCTTGCACGGACTAATACCGACAATTCCGCAAGGGTATAAGTATAATATAAGTAATGATTTCTCGACGATTGATACATAGGGGCGGTTGGGGCTAGATATATATATACATATATATCTCTGAACATGTATATGATTGGCGGTGTTACAAGAGGAGGGGGCCCCCACAGCGATTGTGGCGGTCTCGAACTAAAGTCGGCTTCGGACGTTGAGAGATCCAATGGGTTAGAGGTCAATCCCGCCATGTTATTACGACTCACACCTGATGTATCTATCTTCTCTTTCACTCCTTTTTCTCTTTCGTCATGATGTATCCAATGCTCTCTCATCTACTCTGGGACCAAATTATTCTCCCGAAGAAATCAACTTGACCGACACACAAGCAAACGCTCGCGCGCTCTCACTTTACGTGTTCACTATTACAACTGTTGTTGTGTTGCTTTTGCTTTTTTTTTTTTTTTTCAGAGCTACATATTGGCACATAAGTCGGTCTCTTTGGATCTCGCCAAGTTGGACTTATTACTGGCCAAGGAAATAAGGTAAGTTGTGTATGGGGCAATTTTATTAACGGGATATGTATATTCAAAAGTTTATTTTTAAATCAATGATAATAATTTACTTTACTGCGTTTGTATATTTATTGAAATAAAAAATAATGGCAATAATATTTATAGAAAGATTGAATTTATATTGATATTAATTAAGAGTGATTAATTGAAATAATTTTACTGTACAGATATTGACGTTTATTAATTTTTAAATTGATTAATTAATATTGACAGGGGAAATAATAAAATATTTTAAGAATTTAAATTGTTAAATTATTCGATTAATTTGTGAAAGATTTTTTCTAGTAGAGTTATGTAATTTTTCGGCTTGTTAAATTTATAGGTTATGTTTAATAAAGACGTTAAGATGCTACCTGAGAGATATTGATACAAAATTAATGTAGTATTGTTACTTATAATGGCAAAAGTTTAAATGCTTTTGCACCATCTCTATAATTTTGTAATTTATATATGATTTGTGATTTGTTCTTGGTTTATAGATGCTATGATGAAGCTTTTGCATGATCGCCAGCGGCAATATTCTACATGAAGGGTTGACAAATGACCAAAAACAAAAAAGAATTATTTTCAAACATTTACAAATGTATATACAGATATATAAGTATATGAAACAAAACTATGAACTTGGGTAAGTAAATGGTCTGTAACGTCTACGTACTGTTCCCTAGGGATGTTTTTTACTTTTCCCTTTTCGCATCTGCATCTTTTACTATATACCTACTACTATACACACACCCACTCAGCCATCTTTGCCGTCTCAATGTAAAATAAAAGACGAAGAAAAAAAAAAA
>JAQQBS010001424.1:2501800-2548378 GCA_030347275.1 Microctonus aethiopoides
AAAAAAAAAAACAAGATGAAAAAAAAAAGAAAAAGGAAATAAAGGGTTAAACAGTTGTAAATCACCATGAGGGCATTTTGATTAAATTTTTTTATTGTTTTCCCTGCGTTAGAGAACCAAAAAAACAAAAGGGCAAGTTGATTTAACGATTCACCCTTAAATATCCCACCCTCATCACCTCATTTATTTTTTACATCCTCAATTTGGTGTTTCTCTAATTAAAAAAAACATCATCAACCCCCAAAAAATTTTATCCCTTAATAATTAAAAAAAAAAAACAATTTTTTTCTCTTCTTCTCCATATCAAATGTAATATAAATATCCACAAAAAATTCAAGATAAAAAAAAAAATAATATAGATTCAACAAGTGTCGCATCTTTCTAAGAATTTTCTCGCGTTTCCTCCCACAACCCCTTTACGCATTCTCCTCACACTCATACATCACCATATTAGTATTTTTTCCCCACATATATACATATATATGCATGCATATATACATATAAAAGAGGGCGGCGTGGCGCAGAACGCGCAGCGGACGTGAATGGCCAAGAAACATCTACTCTGTCCTCCCTCTTTACTCTCTCATCCAGTTTCGCACTCTACCTTTATCTTTCACATTCTCTTTACCTCCATCTATATATATATATATATATATATACATATATTTATATACATTTGCCCCCTCTCAATTCCCTCACTGTTTCCTCTTTCTCTCCCACTCTAAATGGTTCACTCAAGTCACGTGATACACTGAGGAAGCACAAAATGAAACTCCGCCCATTCGCGAGGTTATCATCGTTGGTTTATATGTAGTCGGGTCCGATATATATATATGTGTGTGTGTGTGTGTGTAGTGGTATCAGCCTCCCATATAACCTACCTTCATCATCTCCTTCCCAACATAAACGTTCGCGTTCTCCAACACGTTTCACAGTCCAGCCCTCTCTTCAACATTTATATATATATAAATATATATATGTGTGTGTGGATGGACAATTCCCCTTCCCGCGTAGATTGAGAGAGCAACAGCCCCACCAAAAAGTAGCACAACCAGACTTCTTCTCATCTGGTGTTGGCACACACTAGGTCCGCGTTTCGCACTCGTCCCAGTTGTCGCATCAACGTTTGATCAGGCACCAAGACGCCGCGTGTGTTCATGATGTCGTTTGTTGTCATTCTTATCATCACAACACCTGGATGATGATGATGATGATAATGATGATGATAAACAAATGATCTTATATAATAATAAATAAATAAATAAACATAAGTTTATGTATTAATATTTCGGTAAGAAAACAAGAGTGTAAATATAGCTGTAAACAGACGAAATATAAAATTGAACAAAAAGAAAAGAAAAAAATAAAATAAAAGATAAATTAAATTAAGGGACCAAAGTGTTTGTGTTTAAAGTATAAAATAAAAAATTGTGTATTATATATTTTAAATTTAGTGAATTATAATTTAATTTATATATTATTATTAATACACATGTGTTTTTTAAATTAATAATAATTAATTAATAAATCAGTGAAGTGTCTGTGGTAAAGTTTAGGTGGGTGTGTATAAAATTTGATATAATTATATTTTAAAAAGATTATTTAAATCGGCAACGGGGTGGAGGGGTGGTTGATGCACAGGGGCGGCGGGGTCGCGGGCGGCGGTGGTGGTGGAACCGCCGCCGGACGCGGCCTCGAGCTCGAGCATCCGCCGACGATGTCAGGGGCTCCGGCTGGTTTTCATTGGGGCGCTATGATCGCGGGTCATCATGCTGCTGCCGCTGCTGGTATGATGCAACCACCATTATCAGCGGGTGCCGATTATAGTCTTGCTGGTGCTCATGGTGGTGGACATCCAGCCATGCCAATGGACCTTCATGTCTCTCAAGGGTTCCCCTGCTATAGGTACGTAACAATAAAATAATTATATACAATTCTCCAATTAAATCCAATGACAAAAATAAAGAAAAATTCATTTCATTTATAATTTTTCATCTTTTGCCTTTTTTTTTTTTCTTCTCATTTTATTTACCATAATTCTAACGTGATAGTCAATGAATCTTTCGCCAGAAGTCACAACACTTTTACGTGACAGTGTAAATTTATATATAGATATATGTATTTATATAAGAAACTTATTATAATTCCTAGCTCGTCGCAGGTTATTAGCATTCCGCTATCAATTATCCACGAGCCGCGTTCACCGTTTCTCCCCCTTGCGCTTGGGCACGCGAGTCCGACACACACGCAGTCTCTCTTCCTCACACGTATTCTATACATATTGCATATATATATGTATGTATGTTTATTCTCTTTTGCTCATAGTTGTGGCATCAGTCGTGCGTGTTGAATGCGCGCGGCACACGGCTACATTTTGTGAGTCATTCCAAGCGCCAGGCTTCACATGAAACACTCTTTTCATCTGTCAACGCGCGGCGTGTCTATTATATGTATTATATATCCTCATTCCAATTTTTATTTCACTGTTTATGTGTGTCACACCAATATGACAAGTCAATTAACAATGCGTGTTGTAATGTGTGTATGTTTATTTTTTGAGACTTTATTATTGATGATAACAGTTGGTGATTAAATTATTGGTATTTTATCGTATTATGTATAATAGATTATTTGTTTAATTCTTAAGGTGAGAAGATGAGGATTACATTTATAAATGAGAGATTATGTTTGATGCGATGGGAAATGAGAATTATTTTATTTGTTATAGTGTTGTTTATGTAGATATTTATTTAGTGGGTATGTAAAATTTGTTGTTGGGTATTAATTTATATTTTAGATATTTTTTATAGTTGGTTTGTATTTTTATTGATGGGGTTTGGAGATATTTAGTTGTTGAAATTTTATGGGATATTTGTTTGATAATTTATTGAATATTTTTATCTGCTGAAAGTTTTTTTTTTTTTTTTAGTATAAATGTTTGGTATCAGAAAAAAAAATTTTGAAACTTGGAAATGTTTATATTGAATAATAATGAAGATGATAAAAATGATAAATGGAATTTATCAAGGTAATTTTTAGTCAAATAAATTTTTCAATCGATGATGGATTAATGGAAAATGTAAAAGAATTTTTTTTTTTACTGTGAATATATTATTATTTATGTGAAAAAATAAATAATAAAATTTTGGAAATGTATGAAAATTGATCAATATTAAATATTATCGAAGAAAATTAAACCAATGAAATTTTTAGAGAAATATATACTTTCATATTAATGACGGATTAATGGAAAAATATTATAGAATATTTTTTCACCATGAAAAAATAATTATTTATATGAAAAAATAAAAAATAAAAAAAATTTCTCAAACATGCAGAAAATTGATCAATATTAAATATTATCAAAGAAAATAAAAATAATAAATAAAATTTATCAATATAATTTTGAGTGAAATAATCAATCGATTGTTTGAAAAAATGAATAAATAAAAAAAAAAATAAATAAAAAAATAAAATAAGTTTTGCCACACCCAGGGCGACATGGTGCGCGTGCGAACGGCGGCGTGCCAAATGCCACTTGTTGCCGCCCCGAAGCGGCTTCACTAAGTACCCTCGTCACTCATTCTCTTTCTCTTTTATATATATCCTTTATCTTTTCTCTTACGCTCTTTCTCACTGATGCTGATGGTCGTCGAGTGTTGACGACGGCGCGACGATCGAGACGCCGCCGATAACCGCGAACACCGGAACATATAGTTCATCCTGCGATTTATTCATTAGTTGACTCAGAATACACATGTATAAAAGAAGAGTAAGTGTGTGAGTATATTCGAAGAACGAATATTCAATCCTCACGCGAGCTGTCGACACATTTAGATTAAATCCAAACACTGCACACAACTTCAATATATTATACATTCACATATTTAATTAATAATGTTTACAGACATGTATAAACATTATTAATCTTGTTGTCATCATAAATTTTTTGGAATTAATAAATAAATCACGATTGTGTGATTTATAAAAATATTTATATTCCACAAATTAAATTAGAAAAAATAATATTATTTTATCAATGCAATTAAGTTTTATTTAATTGACAACTAAATGTTATATACAATTAAATTGACAAAAATTTTATTTATTTAAAATTATAAAGTAAAAAAAAAATATTTTTTTTTTTTACTTCACAATTTTTTTTTTGATAAAATAATATTATTTTATCAAAGCAATAAAGTTTTATTTAATTAACAACTAAATGTTATATACAATTAAATTGACAAAAATTTTATTTATTTAAAATTATGAATATTAATAAAAAAAAAAAATTTTTTTTTTATTTATTAAAATTTATTTGTGGTTTTTATTTTTAATTTAAGAATAGTAATTATAATTATATCAGTAGATTGAAATGTATTGTAGCTTAATGATACTGTTGATTTTTTATTTTTTTATTTTTTTTGTTTTTTTGTTTGATATTTATTTATTTTTTTTTTTTTTTAGTTGGTTGTCGTTGTTGAGATTAACATGAACGTTTTTATCGTTACGCATTTAATAATGGGTATGCAAAAAAGATACACACACGCATGTACACGAGACACTGCACTGAGTGCTGTGCCCAAGGCACAACTTTATCCCAAAGAGATCCTAAAAGTCTTTAAATTTCCCCCTTTATACATACGTGTATGTGTTATACACGTACATATTTGAATATTTACATATAGATACTGATGTTTTATAGTCATAAAACTGCATTCACATGCGACGTAATTGTTACGACCAAACATTCAAGTGCAGGTCTCTCTTTGTCTTTTTAAAAACATAAATATAAACATTTTCATTTTCTTATATATTTTCTTATATTTTTAAAATAAAAAAAAAATCAACGATCAAATTTTAGAAGAAACAGGAATAATTTTTTTTTTATAAATTTTTTATATTTATAAATTTATAAATTTTTAATAATAATAAATAACTAAAATTATTTTCATAAATTAATAATATCAGAAAGTGACATTAAAATAAATGGATAAATTGACAGATAATAATAATAATAATAGTATTGATAAAATAAACAAAATAAAAATTAAAAATAATTTTTTTTTCCTACAAATTATTTTTCTATAAAAAATATTAACAAAAATGAATATAAAAATAAATAAAAAAAATATCAGATAGTAATTAATAGTATAAATATTGCAGGATAAATAAAATAAAAATTAGTTTATAATTGATTGTAAAATCATTTGAAATAAATAACAAATAAACAAATGAAAATAATAAAAATATATAAATAAATTGAATTTTTCAGAAGTTTCACAACGATCGAAATAATTTTTTTTCTTAAAAATCATTTTTCTATAAAGAATATTAACAAAGATAAATATATAAAAATAGATAAACAAATTAAAAGATACTAAAAATAACGACGTTAATATTGCAGAATAAAAATAAAAATAATTTCATAATTGATTGCAAAATATTTCAAATGAAAATTAAAAATAAATAATGAGCCATAAAAATATTAAAAATATATATGAAAATAAATTGTTCAGACACCCGGTATAAGTACAGAACATACATGTAGACATACACAAACGAGAGAAGTCTCTGTTCGCGGTGAGCGGCGAAGCATCGAGAGCGTTATTGAATGATGGTCCAGCCGACTACTAATGGGGCCGGACGCGCGCGGATATAACCAACGAACGTAAGAAACCCAACGTGAAAGAGCAAGAGAACTCGACAGCGGCGGATCAAGGTCCTCTTCTGGTCGTCGGGGTGCATCAGTTGGACGCGCGACTGATGCGAGTTAAGGGACACGATGAGAAATGCATTCTTCCGTCGTTGCGGTCAACTTGCGTGGCAGCAAGCAAAAGTATCAGTATTATAGCGCAGTATAGTAAAGCCTCCCATTTAGTTCGGGTTATTTCTACTTTGGAATTTTTCTCCATCTCACGCAAACTCTCTTCTCTCTCCCTACGTTTTGTGTGCTCGTTCTCCGCGCACATCAGTGGAAAAAGAATGCGATTGACGGATTTGATCAGACTGGCGCGCGCGATCGCGCTTATTCGTCTGTGAGTTCTCGTCCTCGGGTCTAAAACCTGCGGGATTTGTACACTTGTTTCATCTCGGTTTCATTCTTCTTTTACATTTATTTTCTTATCTTTTTTATTCATTCTTCCTTTTTATTTATTTTTTTTTTTGTATTCTCAACGCTATACATTGTGTTCTACACGCGAATTAACATCGATAATGGCATGATTTTCTAAAATATCTATATATATTTTCTCTGTCAGTTGTTTTTCAATTTAATTCTACAAATATAACATTGTTAAAATATTTATTTTACACTGAATAAAAATATGTTTTGATTAATATACCTAATTGATCAATTTTTAATCTGAATGAAAGACAAGTGCATTAAAATTTTGTTTTATACATTACATGTACGTATAATAATATATGTACGTATGTTTGTTGTTGTGTGTTAGTGTGTTGTGGTCGCCCCGACGGACCGATAAATAACTCGCGTGCGTTTTTATCGCTTGCAACGGAGTCGGGAGTCCACGAGAGAGACTCCCCCGACACGCCGACACAAAGTAACCTCGCGCGCCCGTCTTCACCCTCTTCTTCTTCTTCTTCTTCTTCATCATTTTCATCTCTCTGTCTATTCATCGTCTTCTTCTTGTGCTTCTTCTGCTTCTTCATTTCAGAAAGAGAGTGCGCACGCGTATAAGAGAGAAACCAAAAGCCGCGCGCAATTCTCTCTGATGCAACTTTATTTTTCTTATTTTTCTTATAGTCTTCTTTCGTCTTTGTCTTTCGGCCCGGTAGTTGGGTAGCTAACTTTTTTCTCGGCTATCGGCCAGTGGATCGCGCCGCGATCCGGGACTGCAATCAGAATTGATTATAGCCTGCCGAAAGTTGGCTGTGGCCGCTTGGAGTATTATACAACTCGCCCGCGGCTTTTACACAGTGTGTAGTAGCTATACACAATATATGTATCCCTTAAAATATATATATGTGTATTTATATTCGAATTTTGTCTTCAAGTACGATCATTGACCTGTCCAATTTCATTTTCTCTTTATAGATATCGAGTCATTGAATTTTTTATATTCAATAAATAATTTATTGAAATTTTTTTTTTTTTAATTTCAAACGTTTTATTTAAAGTTATAATTTATTAAATTCTAGCAAAATATTATTAGTAATAATATAGAGTTTATTTAAAAAAATATTTAATTTTTTAAATTTAATAAATAATTTATTGAAAATTTTTTTTTTTAATTTCAAACGTTTTATTTAAATTTATAATTTATTAAATTCTAGCAAAATATTATTAGTAATAATATAGAGTTTATTTAAAAAAATATTTAATTTTTTAAATTTAATAAATAATTTATTGAAAATTTTTTTTTTTTAATTTCAAACGTTTTATTTAAAGTTATAATTTATTAAATTCTAGCAAAATATTATTAGTAATAATATAGAGTTTATTTAAGAAAATATTGCTTTTTTTAAATTCAATAAAAAATTTATTAAAATTTTTTTTTTTTTAAATTTCAAACGTTTCATTTAAATTTATAATTTATTAAATTCTAGCAAAATATTATTAGTAATAATATAGAGTTTATTTAAGAAAATATTGAATTTTTTAAATTCAATAAATAATTTATTGAATTTTTTTTTTTTTTTTTTAATTTCAAACGTTTTATTTATTTCTATAATTTAATAAATTCTAACAAAATATTATTAGTAATAATATAGAGTTTATTTAAAAAAATATTGAATTTTGTAAATTCAATAAATAATTAATGAAAAAATTTTTTTTTTAATTTCAAACGTTTTATTTAATTCTATAATTTATAAAATTCTATACAAAATATTATTAGTAATAATATAGAGTTTATTCAAAGAAAAAAATATATAAATATTCATATGTTTGATTTATTTATATTTATATTTATAATTCATATTAATAATTTATATTTATATTTTATATTTATATTCATATTTATATTATTAATTTATATCCATGGAGAAAAATTATCAATTTAATTCAACATTTTACTCAGCCTTATACAGAACAACAAAAATTATCACTCGCTATGAAAATAAAAAATCGAATAAATATACATAAATTTTTTTTGTTCAGTTCTTTTAAATATAAAAGCTTTACAATATTTTTTTGTATTTTAAATTAAAGAGCATTTAGCTGATGAAGCAAGAATAATATGAAATTCAATAGAGATGAGAAAACAATACACGTATATATGTGCCTATAATGTCTGATGATTTTGCAAAGTTGATATTAAGATACACAAAAGTGAATTTTTGTGTGAATGACAATCGAACCCTGACGAATCTATTCTCACCAAGTTGCAGCGCACGAGAAATAACAAAAGATTAAAACGATGTAGTTGATGCTCGTATACATTGGAACGATGAAACGACGAGTGAGTTGAGCGCATCTCAATCGATTTCACGACGCGAAAAGAGTCCCGCAATTCGCGTCGACTTCTGAATCTTTGAGCGCGTTGAATTTTTTTTATCTTAAAGATCCGGCACGCGCGATCTGATCGTTCGAAAATTCTATATACTGCTGCATGAGCTACCAGCCAATATCTTTTGGTCTTATATATACTTATATAGGTATAACCATCCAACTTGAGAGAAATCTTTTGGGATACGTGTATGTATATAAATGTATGTATGTATGTATATATGGATAGTGGAAGGAAGAGAGAAAGAAGTGGTTGAACAACGAAGAAAAATAATGTCGACTGCGCTACCGTCGCCGCCGCTCTTGTCCTCATCCTCATCATCAACCCTCGCCGCTCCAATCGTTTTTCGATGTAATTAAGCCTGGCATTAAATCACTCTCGGTCGGAGACCTCCGAAAAGTCATCCACATTTGGCGTATTCTTGTACTAATTAATATAGATTTCAATCGCTCTAATCATTTTGTATATATGTATCTAGTTATGTAACTATTTCGAAAATGTTTTCTTATGTATTGTATTATCGTTATTCAATTCTTTAAGTTTTTTATTATTATTTGTAATTGTTTTTTTTTTAATTTGTGAATAGTGAAATTTTTAAATGCAAGATTAAATTATTTCCAACTTTTCTAGGCTTGTAAAATTAATTAATAAATTTATTTATAAATTAATTTGTCATAGGTATTTTTTACAAGTTATTATTAATAAATATCTGATAGAGTAATACAATTTGCCTTAATTAATAAATTTATTTATAAATTAATTCGTCACAGGTATTTTCTACAATTTATTATTAATAAATATCACTGATAGAACAATACAATTTCTCTGAATTAATAAATTTATTTATAAATTAATTCGTCACAAGTATTTTCTACAAGTTATTATTAATAAATATCTGATAGAATAATACAATTTTTCTTAATTAATAAATTTATTTATAAATTAATTCGTCGCAGGTAATTTCTAAAAGTTATTATTAATAAATATCACTGATAGAACAATACAATTTTTCTTAATTAATAAATTTATTTATAAATAAATTCGTCACAGGTAATTTCTACAAGTTATTATTAATAAATATCTGATAGAACAATACAATTTTTCTTAATTAATAAATTTATTTATAAATTAATTCGTCGCAGGTAATTTCTACAAGTCATTATTAATAAATATCACTGATAGAACAATACAATTTTTCTTAATTAATAAATTTATTTCGTCACTAGTATTTTCTACAAGTTTTTATAAATAAATATTACCAATAGAACAATACAATTTCTCCTAAATGTATTTATATACAAATAAATGACATTCACTTTAACTATACGACTTTATTTATTCTCTCGCTTAATTATTCTCAGTTGAAATATAAATTATTAACACAATGAAATATTGATATTGAATTGTATAAAGAAATTAATTTAAAAAATTTTTTTTTTTGATAGATATTATTTATGGAAGTATAGTGAATAATTTTATAACATCGTTGTCTAATAATGTTTCACAAATTTATAAAACGATATATATTCAGCTTGAATATACCTACAAGTTTACGATAGTGGTTTGCTCGTAACACAGTAATTTTCACGGATTATCTTGAGCACGAGCGGAACGAAAACGTGTGCGTGGCACGTATATATAAGTATTCTTTTGAATACATTTTGTATACGCGTCTATTCGCCACTTATCCTTTTATTTTTCCACTATATTAAATTTTATATCTACTATACATCTTACTAAATGTAGTATAATTATTTAAAAAATTATATTCCTCAATCAAATAATATTATTTTCCCTCTGCGAAATTAAATTATCATCTTTACAATTTCTCTTTTGAATTTATATAAAATTTCGAAATATACAAAATTAATTTATTTCCAACTTCTCTATGATTGTAAAACAAATTAATAAAATATATCCTCACAATTCAGCATCAATATTTCATTGTATTAATAATTTCTATCTCAACTGACGGAGAATAATTAATTGAGAAAATAAATAAATTTATAAATAGTTAAAGTGAATGTCATTTATTTGTTTAGAAACATTTAGGAGAAATTGTTGTTCTATCGGTCTATATATTTATTTATAATAACTTGTAGAAAATACCTGTGACGAATTGAATAAAGAAATATATTACATCTACATGGCAATATATTTTTTGTGGTATCAAATATAAGACTATCGATTTGGCGTCTTGTGCAACTTTTGTTTCTTTATGTTTGAGTGTGCGACGGTTGTTGGGATTAGGGGAATGACGCGGTCCGATCCGTCTCGACACGGTCACCAACCACGGAATGTGTTTCTAGACAGAGTGAGAAGTCGAGGAAAAAAATTGTATCAAAGAAAGGAAAAAAAAAAAATTAGAGTAGTTGAACACCAAGAAGAGTGAAAAAAAAAAAAAGAGAGAATAAAAACTGTTTGATGTAAACACATAATGTATCGCTGCTTTTATATTATAAACTTACACGCGTTTCGTTTCAAGAAAATTCGTTACGCAAATCACATTTTGATCGTTCATTGCCTGTCACATATATACACATAGATATAATATGAATACAATATTTTTTTTTTTGCAACTGAGCTCGACATAACTAAATTATTCATCGATTAAATTACATGCTTTACTCGAGACTTTTAGTTATTTCAACAGAGAGATTTTTTTTATTAAATTTCATACTGGAAAATTTTTTTCGCATCTTTATATACCTACTTTTTCTCTATATTTCATCCACGTTCCCAAAATAAAGATAGAAAGCTGCACATTATATTATTAAATACAAATTAAATATATATTCAAGTGTTGATCGTTAAATATATAAAAATATTTATGATATCAATTTTATTTGTTATTTATAATATTAATTTTTATTTTATACATAAATGATTAACTATATCTTCATGAGGTGCGTGCAGAAAGATATTTCTTTCTTATTCACCGAATGGATATTAATTGCTCACGAGACTGCGTGGCCAAAATATCACCACCTTGGGACAAATTCATTTTAAAGACTTTGCAGTCTTGAATGTCGTGATTCTTTATTAAGATGGAGGAGTTGTAGTGTGTTGGCAGGCAAACGCAAGTGGCGTTAGATGGTAGGTATATTGCTTGTGAGATGTACATACATATACTAGCTATAGTATACAGTGGTGGTGGTGGTGGTGGAGGTGATGGTAGTAATAGTAGTAAGGGTAAAAGAGAAGAATGATGGAATGAGAAGTTGAATAAAGCAGCATCGCAGTTTCATTTCTTCGTGGAACAAATGGCTCGCGAGTTATCACCCCGCGAGTATACGGACTTCAGCCCCCCTTCCATTTAAAAAATGTAAATTCGTTAATGCGAACAGTCGTAGAGTCGAGTCAAGGGTGCGAAAAAAAAAAAAAAAAAAAAAAGAATCAAGAAGTATCTTGTGTATAAGAGAGGTTAAAGGGAGAGTGTGCATAGTAGTGTGTTTATGTATATGTATATGTGTGAAGTGAAGAAAAAAAATTATCGTGGGTGCTGGGGGGTGGCAGGGAAAATTTGTTCTTTTCTGGCCAACCCTCCGTCATCCTATTACCTGCGACTATTATCCAATATAGAAGAAAAGAAAGAATAAATAAAATTAAATAAAATGAGCGAGAAATGTCCAAAAATCACTGGAATATTTTTTTTTTTTTCTTTTACAGTAAAATTCTGACATAATTTAATGTTAAATTATTTTATAATTTTTGATATCAATAGCATATTTTTGCGAATTTATTTCAATATTTATTTCATCCAAGAATTTTTTTTTACAATAAAATATTGACACAATTTAATATTAAATTATTTTATAATTTTTGATATCAATAATACATTTTTGGTAATTTATTCTAATATTTATTTCATTTCAAAAAAAATTTTTTTTGACTATAAAATATTGACACAATTTAGTATTAAATTATTTTATAATTTTTAATATGAATAACATATTTTTGCAAATTTATTCTAATATTTATTTCATTCCAAAAATTTTTTTTTTGACAAGAAAATATTGACACAATTTAATATTAAATTATTTTATAATTTTTGATATCAATAACGCATTTTTGCAAATTTATTTAAATATTTATTTTATCAAAAAATTTACACAATTAAATATCAAATTATTTTATAATTTTTGATATCAATAACATATTTTTGAAAATTTATTACAATATTTATTTCATTCCAAAAATTTTTTTCTTCACAAAAAAATCTTGACACAATTTAATATTAAATTATTTTATAATTTTCGATATTAATAACACATTTTTGAAATTTTTTCAATTTTTTGCAAATTTATTCCAATATTTATTTCATTCAAAAATTTTTTTTCCTTACAATAAAATATTAACACAATATTAATATTAAATTATTTTATAATTTTTGCTATCAATAAAACATTTTTGCGAAAATATTCCAAATATATTTCACTAATTTAAATAATATATGCAAAAAAAAATTTATTTCAACATTTTTCATTTATTATAATTCCCTGATACACTTTTCGATACATATATTATTATTCACTCCCCCGAAGCAAAAATATAATAATAATGTTAAAGTTAACTGTATAAGTGTGTACAATCTACATGTATATAAATATTATTTATATAAATATATATAAATACATACATATACACCAGTGATAGGGAAATGAGGCGCAATCCATGAAACATATGTCCCGCGTAATCATTCACCGGAGGCTGTGCATTACCGCAAAAATGTGTGCGCGGGGTGTAATACTAAGGGGTGGTCTATAGACATTGCATGGGGGTGCAAACCTATACATATTTAATGAGGCTCTATAGGCAGTTGTAAAGAAAAGAGGTGGAATGGTGAAGTAGTGGTTGGTAAGAGGATGAAGAGCTACTTGAAATCGGTGTCGCGATGAAAAAAAAAAAATTCACCCCTGTCTTTTATGTGCATGAACATGTATATAAATGTGGATGTGCCATTGGCCACGGATACTTTTATTCAAATCTTATTCGCGACCAAGTATCGTCTGTTTTTTTTTTTTACCGCAAGCTCATCTTTTCATGATGGGAATAAGGGAGGTGAGAAAAATATATCAAAGAAAAATATACAGTGAGTGGATTTGCCACTATGCATAAACATAATCTGTGGGCGTTATAAATATTTCAGATAAGATGTCAACCCCATCTCCAATCGATTTATAAATATATGTATGTATATGTATATATACAGCTTTTCCTTTTGAATTATTTTTTTTAATTATCTTTGAAATCAAACTTGAAAACTTTTGATCAAAAATAAGGAATAATTTAATTATAATTGTGAATTATTTTTATATTTATAGTAACATACTGTCGTAATTTAATATTGATTTATTTTATTATTTTTGATGTCAATAAAACATTTTTGAAAATTTATTACAATGTTTATTTTATTCGAAAAAAAATTTTTTTATTATTAAATATTGACAGAATTCAATGTTAAATTATTTTGTGATTTTTTATATCAATAACACATTCTTGAAAATTTATTTTAATATTTATTTGATCAAAAAAAAATTTTTTTTACAACTAAATATTGACAAAATTCAATATTGAATTATTTTATAATTTTTGATATCAATAAAAAATTTTTGAAAATTTATTTTAATATTTATTTCATCAAAAAAAAAATTTTTTTTACAACTAAATATTGACAAAATTCAATATTGAATTATTTTATAATTTTTGATATCAATAAAAAATTTTTGAAAATTTATTTAAATATTTATTTCATTCTAAAATTTTTTTTCTTGACAATAAAATATTGACAAAATTCAATATTAAATTATTTTATAATTTTCACTATCAATAACACATTTTTGCGAATTTATTTCAATATTTATTTTATCCAAAATTTTTTTTTTTTACAATAAAATATTGACTCAATTCAATATTATAAATTATTTTTTAATTTTCAATATCAATAACACATTTTTGCGAATTTATTCTTATATTTATTTCACTAATTCAAATAATATATGTAAAAAAAAAATATATGTATAAATATATACATGATGAAATTATAATACAAAAATAATTATTCAAATAGTGAAAAAAAAAAAAAAAGATTTTTTTTTATATTATTCTTTGTCACTTAATTCCAAAATTTATTTTGACAAAGATTATCGTGAATATATATTTTCACATCTACATATATATCCTGAAATGATGTATATACACAAATACACGTAAATCTTTTTGCGTGTATTTAGAATATTTAATTTTATTTATTTTGAATATTTTTTTTTATTTATCTGTGAATTGCTGCGTTGCATGAAACTCTGAATCACACACAACGACTCGCCAATAAATATAAAAATGCCATTACTCAAATATGAACTAGTGTGTAGGTATGTATAAGAAATATTCTTCCACATGTATAAATATATACTGAAATGAAAATTATAATGAGATGTTGCGCGAGAAAGGATCGAAATGTGTACAGCCGCGCGCGCCTTGCGGTCGTATTTCATCCAAAATACAAACACGGAGACGGGGCCCGTGTGGCTTTGTCCGTTATATACTCTATACTGAGCTCCCATTCTCAGGTGAATTATATCTGCAAGACAAATCACGCAAAATCCAAATAAATTGACTTTGAAAGCTCATACATAGCAGCAATATAGTTCGCGATGATAAATATTATAAAATATTGGTATGTAAATGTATAATAAGTACACAAAAAAATATATTTTTCTTCAACACTTGCAGCAAAAATTTATTCCAATTCATATCAACTTTGTGTATTTATTTTTTTATTATTTCTGAAATTAAACTTTAAAACTTTTGATAAAAAATAATTAATAATTTAATTATTATTGTGAATTATATTTATATTTACAGTAAAGTATTGCTACAATTTAATATTAAATTTTTTAATAATTTTTGATATTAATAAAACATTTTTGCAAATTTATTCTAATATTTATTTTATCCAAAAAAAATTTTTTTTACAATAAAATATTGATAAAATCCAGTACATATTTTGTGTACTTATTTTTTCATGTTATTTTTTTTTATTATTTCTGAAATCAAATTTGAAAACTTTTGATAAAAAATAACAAAAAATTTAATTATAATTGTGAATTATATGAATATTTACAGTAAAATCCTGCCACAATTTAATATTAAATTATTTAATAATTTTTGATATCAAAAACATTTTTGAAAATTTATTCCAATATTTATTTTACCCAAAAAAATTTTTTTTTTACAATAAAAAAAAAATATTTATTCACAAAATTTAATACATATTTTGTGTATTTATTTTTTCATGTTATTTTTTTTTATTATTTCTGAAATCAAATTTGAAAATTTTTAATAAAAATTAACTAATAATTTAATTATTATTGTAATTATAATTATATTTATATTTACAGTAAAGTACTGCCACAATTTAATATTAAATTATTTAATAATTTTTGATATCAATAAAAACATTTTTGAAAATTTATTCCAATATCTATTTAATCCAAAAAAATTTATTTTTTACAATAAAACATTGGCAGAATTCAATACATATTTTGCATATTTATTTTTTCATGTTATATTTTTGGTATATTGATAAAAGAAAGAGGTAAAATAAATAAATAAATAAATAAATAAATAAATAAATACAAAAAAGATAAAGAAGAAAGAGGTTTAGGTCGAGTTGAATAAAATTGATAAGGTTAAATGTGCGTTTACGAGGGCGTAAGGGAGGTCAAGTGACAGCGTGGGCGAAATTTTACTCATCGTCGTTGTCGTCGTCACTCTCTGAAGTCACTACCGATTAAATTCCATGCTCTCGTTCATTCTATTAAAAACAAAAAAATATATACATACCCATTATTAACACGCATTAAAAAAAAAAAAAAAAAGATATAAATATCTTTCATATAAAAATTTGCTATTAATATCATATCATTTAAAAAATTTTTTCTTTATTTATAAAATTTTTTATTTAAATTTCAATCAACTATTTTTTTTTCCTCTTCATCATTTTTTGACATTTTATATAATGAACAAGATCAACTGATAACCAATATTTAAACACATACACTCGTTGTGTCGTATAAAAAATAATAAAATGCCTTTATTCATAACGTCGTCGCGTCTTCTTCGATGTAAACCACCCATAAATACCTACATCTTTGGCCGCGCGTTATCCCGCTGTGAAACTACGTGGTACTCGTGCGAAACTATACGTCCATACAATCTTTTATCCTTTTGTTAACCCATCTTCATGATCGCGCATATATATATATATATATTCCTCACTCAGTCTTTCTCATCATCATCATCAATTCTCTTTCCTCATTTCATTCTACAATTTTTTTCCCCTTCATCTCTTTACTTCATTCTTTTTCGTTTCTTTTCTCCATTTATTTTCCTTTTTTTATTTTTTTTTCACCCATCTCTCGGGCGATCTTACACACACATATACATATATATGGAGAAGAAAAGAGATGAACAAGTCCCCTGCGCTTGTTCCCTGAAGGGTTGATAATTCGTCGATTAAATTGGAAACGGCGGAGCTAATTGTGCCGCGCGTGTATTATTCATAGGATCTCGTCCCAAGAATCTTTTGCGGTCCATATACTCTACACAACCCATCTTCTTACACACACATATATGTATATATATACAGATACGTATACAAACACAACTAAATCATGTATGTATGTATGTATAAAGATACATGATGTATCTGCAGGTGGACAAGTCACCGCATGACATCGTCTTCATATCCCGCAATGATTTGTTTTATACACAAACATATTGATAAATTTATTTAGCATTTAATTTAACAATTTCTTTTGCTTCCAAAAAATTATTATTACAATCGTAAATTATTCCATCGATTGAATTAGTAAATTAAAACATTAGAAATATATTTAAATTAGTTGTAATGAATTGTATTAATTATGGTTTTTTTTTTTTTTTATTTTTTATTTAATATCATTATGTTGATGATAAAAGTAATAAAATATTGGGGTGATGCAGTGTGACATTATGCGAGGAAGCTGTGAGAGAAAAGAAATTAAAGGAAGTGGCGCGCGATGGTTGATGTTGAGAGTGAGAGCTGCAGAGCTACTACGGTAGCCCGAAGCTAATCGTTTGGGGCCGGTTGATTCGTATCGTCCATGTTTTTACTCACAGCTCTCATGCGCGATCATCGTTTCTCAGTCCCTTGTATATAATATAAAATAAAAAAATCTGGGATTTATATTATACATGGATATGTATGGTAGTTTGAATTATGAAAAATCGGTTTATCTTTGTCTGAATATTTTATTGTATCGTCAAATATAAGAACACGATATTACACGACAGTGAATTATATTTTATATTATGTATATATTTTTATATTTGGTATAAAATATATTATTGAATGGGATTAAATTTTAGAATAGATAATGAGATGTAATAAAATTGTTTTAGTTTAATATTTTATTGATTATTAAAATTTTCGTGCATGGTCAATTGAATTTATTAAGCAAGATGTGGAAGTAAAAAATAAATAAATAAATTATATAAACGATATGGGATAAAAAATATATTTATGTATACGAACTGAAGAAATACTCGAGGAAATAACCAACAGAGATGAACATTCTCAATGTTCGTAATTGTATTATTTTTTTATTTTTTTTTATTTTTCACTTTTTCTTTATACTCATCTCAACGTCTATAACCAATGCGATCATCGTCATCATTTCACATTTCAGTTGCGTATATATAAATATCTGTTCTCTCTCTGTGTTTTCTATACATACATAACGCATAAGTGCAGCAGGCACAAACTTGTGCACTGGTGTTTGCGTGTTCTTGTTTATCTCAACCCAAACCGGACAAAGCTGCTTTATGGCTACGACACGTGATGACAAAAAGACGAGTTAAGAGATCTTTAGATGAAGGAGTAAAAAATTACGGTTATATATCGATAAAACATACAATAAACAAAAAAAAATAAATATAAATAAATATATATTATATATTGATGCGAAAATAATGAAGATGAAGAAAAAATAAAAAAAATTTTTTATTTTTTATTTGAAACAAAAAAATATAAACGAATGAAGAAAAAATTGGATTCAAAACACACGCTAATGTCAAAGCTTATCAGCAAGACAATTTTCAATTGGCAACTTGGAGTATTAATCTCAATGAAAAAAAAAAAAATATAAAATGAAATAAAATAAAATAAAATAAAATAAAATAAAAAATAACGAGTAATTAGAGTGGATAAAAAATAAAATAAATATATGTATATATGTATGTATACGTATGCATGTGTATATTGAAGTGAGAGGGTGGATGAACATGTGGTGTTTGGAAAAACACGAGATTTCAATTAAAGAGACAGGCTTAGTAATGAGGCGCGTGTGGATTTATTGGCCAAAAGGTGCCGACCGGCGCCACTTTGTCTGCTTCGTGTGTCTATATATCCCACTCTATATACTCTACTACTACTACTACTACTTACTACTATCTCTCATTCCTATATAACTACATTTATTTATTACATAAACTATCTCACAATAATAAATAAACTAAACAAAAATTTATAAATCAAATCAAATAATTATCAAAAATATTATTTAATATTTAATTCTCCATTATCCAATAAATTATTTAATTATTTTATATATATTCTATTTTATTATTATATGTTTATTTTATTTATATACCATTCTCAAATGATTTAATTGAAATTGAAATTAATTATAATTTTATAAGTTGATGCTTTTATTTTATATATTAATATTATATTTTTTGATTTTTCATTATTATCTATTTTCTAATTTACTTTTCATAATTTTCCATTACGCGCATGGGATATATCTATAAATGGAATTATTTATATGTAGGCCGTTGACCAATTATTTATAATTAACTGAAAGTTCTTTCTATGTACTATATTGGAATAAATTCGTTGGGAGTATTTGGACGAGAGTGAAGTTCCCTGGAATGGAAAAGCGACGATTCAATTTAATTGATAGAACGAACGCGTTAACAGCATGCGGAAACATTGTCGCCATTCACCAACTAATTGTTTACATGCAATTCGATTACTTGGAATCGATTAACTACATATCGTCTCTTTGAGAAATATATTAAATACAAACATAGATATTTTTTTTTTCATCAATTTATATTTATATCTTCTTAGAATAAAAACATAAAAGCTTTTGTTTATATATCTCATGCGTTCATCATTAAATAAATTACTGGAGCAGTTGAGAAATATAAATAATCTTATAATGGTAAAGTTATTGATATATTTTATTGAGTAAATATACAGTTGGAGAAATAAATAAAATTTTATGGATGATCATTTGACTTTATAATTTTCTTTAGAATTAAGTTATAGTTATAATGACAAATGAATGAGCTTTGTTGCGATTATGTTTCAAAACTTGGCAGTATCTACAGGAGTTTATAAGTGAGGAATCGTATGGCAGCGCCCATTTAAGGTCTTGTCTCACCTCAGATTTATTCGTTCACCGGTCGAATGACATTCCCGTCATCGCGGATCAACGTTCTCGGGAATCTTCTTGACTCTTCTCTCAGTCTTTTTCCATCGACTGATCACAAGTATAGATACTAATACACTGCAATACAATTTTTCACTATAATATCACCATGTACCATCCATATATTACATTCCAAATACTATTAACACACAACTATATAAAAATAAAACATATAAAAATTGCTTCATATTTTTTCTCTTTATTATATTCTAAATTCATTATTTATTTTTTATTCAATCATCTTCAACATCACATTAATTTTTTTATCTATTCATATTCATTGAGCTAATTAAAATGGATAAAAGAAAATTATCCACATTAATTGCATTGAAAAAAAATAAAATAAAATAAAACATATAAATAATGTTTGAATGGTGAAAGAAATTGGCGTGTCGACTTTGAATCGATTGCGCTTGTATTTTTCATTGGACGGGAACATAAGTGAGGGTGGAAAGAGACACCGTGGTGAAAAAGATTGCAAGAAGGGCAGGAGTAATAAAGAGGGGCCTATATACGAATCGGGAGGGAGATTGTTGTAACGAACGCGCGAGAAAAAAACTTAACGTATGTGATAATGCGCCAGCTATGCAGCACACAGTGCGGCTTCGTCGGCGGAACCACGTCGTGATGAAGAGGATCAGTGACCGCGCGTACCGCATCGATGTTGAATCAGGAGACGAAACCACTGGAGGAACGTGCGCGGAGTTGAGGGGAAAGGGAGAGAGAACATAAAAAAAAAAACACGAGAAAATATTGGGAGAGATGAAGACAGAAAACGAATAAGTGCAGAGAGGAAGCGAAAGATTGACGTTTTTGTAACTATACGCTTGTGAAATCGGTGGACTCTTCATGCCGATAAACGGATTCTTTCGGGGACGATCGATTGTTAAGTACTTATTGTGTAAAACGATTAAAAGAAAGAAGAAAAAAAAAAGAAATGAGATCAGAAAAAAAAATAATAAGAAAAATTTAAAGTATCTCATGTTTTTTTTTTTTTCTTCGATTTAGTTGTGTATTTTTTTTTTTAATTTCAAACTCTCTAGCACTGGATATATCGTCTGGGTTTTGTCGTCGAAGCGTAACTTATGACTCTCATTTCTCACTGTTAGTTTCATCTCTCTTCCTCTTATTCTTATTTTTCTTCTTCTTATTCCCCTGGAAATATATATACATATGTATGTGTCTGTATATACACATATATATAGAGTATTTCTGTGACTTTTTTACTCAAATAGGCACTTATTATGCCAGCACACACATCGCTTAGTCGTTACGCCGACTTTGCACGTCCGTCTCTCCTTTCTCGTTCTCTCCACTAGCGATTGGAAATTTCTCTCGACATCTCAGAGTTTTGCCACTTCCAATTCTCTTGTATATATGTATACATATGCGGATATATGTATATATGAATGTATATATATATAAAGTATAGCAAAAGCCATCATGTGTATAGAGGTAAAGGCGCACGCTTGGACATTTCGTACACCCGGTGTTATACCAACTCTGTTTTCAAAGTTAAACTTTACAGCGCAACATGGGAGAATGGCTCGAGAGGGCTTGTCATGTTGTTCCCCAGCAAGGGTGCAAGACAGGAGAGGATCATCTCGTTGCTGAGCGCCATATGTGTGATTTGCCGCATTCAAGAGTCGACAGACAATACACTTTACGCATTATGACTGTGTTTTTATATCTCTACTTTATACTCTTTTTGTCTTTTGTGTTGTGGTTTATTATCAATTGTTATACAGGGGCGGGATTTTTATATTTATTTTTTTTTCCGACCTTTGGATGTTATTTATACCACTAGTAATAAAGAAATTTATTTAATCAATTAATAATTGTAAAATACATTACTGTTCAAAATTATTTAATCACCTGAATTTTTTTTATATTATAAAAAATATATTTATTAAAATTATTTTATTAGGTTTGATTTTTTGTATATTATCGCAAAGTATGGTGGATTCTTATAGATGAGTCTGAAATTAAATATTTTTATTAATTATATTAATTAAAATTGCTATAAAGTCGTTTTATTTATTTAAACTTTTACAAAATATTTTTTTTTGAGTGGCCAAATATTTTTTAATGGTAGTGTATATTTTTGGGAATCAAAAATAGTGATGAGAATATGGATTATGACAACAAAATTTCATATAATATATATAGAGACGTTGAATTTGGTCTTTCTCTCTACTCGCCCAATTAAGCAAAGCATTAAATCAATGTTCTACGACCCTTGGCCAACCATTTCGGTAATAAACCGCGCTTACGACATATCTTCCCAAACACCCTCACGACATATTCTTGGACTTATACTATACTCGCCCATTCTATTGCATTTTATTCTTCTACTTCATCACGTCACTGCCCCTCTTTATAAGTCGCCTACCCCAGCGACAGAGAAAGGCAGAGAACACTCAGGAATGCGATCTTCTGTAGTAATATTTGGCTTTAAATCATGTACTGATGACAGGTCAACGGTTTTTCATGTCAATGCTTCAACATTTTTGTCTCATCACGTTCAATCTATTTTTTATTATATTAAAATTCAGTAATATATACTCCAATAAATTTAACAGCAATCATAATTAAATAATGTAGAAGAAAAAAAAAATAATAATAAAACGCTGATAGAAAACATATGCGAATTTATAATGTCTTTTCTGTTGGTTATCTTTGCGTGATATTCAAATTAATTAATCAGTATATTCGAGTGTATTTTTAATTTTAAGTGTTGGTCATATTTAATTTCGACTTAAGTATTATGCTGCCTTATGTATAGAGATTTAAAAATGAATATATATTATTCATATCTCAAACTGATAAGTATTTTATTGTTCGACACATGCATATAATATGGAGGTCACAGAGAAAACGTTCGTGCAATAATTCAATACGTTAGTGACAGTTGATAAAGTTGTTTCACGTGAAAGTGGTGATGTATTAAAAAATGAATATTCATTATTTTATATTCATATTACAATTTTTAATTGTCAAAACTTGTGGAATGATTCATGATTTTGATGAATTTGAATTCTCAAGTAAAGAAATTGATTTATTAATTGATGAATCAGATAATTTCTTTTCTGTTTATGATGATATAAAAACAAACTACGATAATTCAATTGGTGGTTCTGATGCTTTAGATTATTATTTTAATGTAGAAAGTTCTGCAGCAGGTAAGTATTGGAATTAATTATTAATCATAAATATTTATAATTAATTAAATTTAAGTATAATTGTCTATGATTTATTTTATCAATTTTTAAATTCTATTAATTTTTTTTGTAAATAAATCTAGATGAAGAGTTGCCATTACCTGATGTTAAGATCAAACTAGTAACTTCTACTGCTCATAAAAAATATTTCCATTTTAAACAAACGGATGGCTTTTTAGCAAACCAACATTTGCCAATATGGACTATATCAGAGAAAGTGAATAAGAAATCAATTGCAAAACAATACAGTTCTGAATTAAAACCGAGAACTGGGGTAAGTGATGATTTTTAAAAAAAATTTCTATTTATTATGCAGTATTTAATATAACACTAAAATTATAATTAGATAATGGAACGAATTGGGAAATTTGTGATGTATCAAAATCCTAAAAAGAATTCTGCTGCTGTGTACTTTCATCAACGTCGTCAATTTGTAATAAATTAGTTTTGAATATTCTGAAAATTAAAATGAAATTTAAAAAAAAAAATTCACAAGCTTTTATTTTAATTAGGACGGTATGATTGATTATCGTTATCGCATTCAAGGACTTTCTTTAAATGAAGTTCGTCCTGTTTCTAAAGCAACAATAAAACTGGGGAAATCTGATGTTATTTCCGAGATACCATCAATGGCCCATCCACGACGAATGACATTTACTGACGATGGTTCATTCATTTTAATTTTTCATGTAATTCTTTTACATTTTTATTAACTTGAAATAAATTAATTCGAAATCTGTTTGTACAGATGTTATAATGGTGAACAATTCTGAAGATATAATACAGAATACATATAAAAATCGTTTATATGACGGTTATCCAGAAGTATTAGTCATTGTTTCGTACGAATTAGCACACAAATTTTTCGAAAGGTAAGTATAAATAATTTAATTTTACATCGCGTAGGGAATTAAATAAATTATTTATAATTGCAGAGAAACAAAATGTGAAAAATATACTTCAATTATCTCTTATATCCTGACATTATTTAACGGTGTTGATATGTTATATTCAAAACTAAAACAAACAAATATTAAAATAAACATCGCAGGAATAATTATCGCAGCGGTTAGTATATTTTTATATTTTAAATGTTCTAGAAAAAAATTAAATAAATATAAAAATATGTGTAATTGAAGAATGGGTTTTCTAAACAGAAACACAACTCGTTGTCTTTCCTTGATAATTGTTACAAATATTATCATAATACCAAGTGGTTATCAACTGATTGCGCCATTGATAAAATCAGAAAATATCTCTATACTCGAAGAAAAATCATTCCATTAGATTTCTATGATGTTACTGTCTTCCTAACTGAGTGAGTTCTCACAACACTACATGAATTATGATAAAATTATATATAATATACCCAATTTTATATATTTAATTAATTATTTATTGCCATTTTATTAGACATAAATTATTCACTGTAGAGAATGGAGAGGCACAGGAATTATCAGGTAATTTATTAAATAATATTATTATATGTATGTTGTAACAAATATTAATAATTTGTTAATTGTAGGACGATCTGGACATGTACCAATTTATGATACGAAAATGAAGCAACAGGAGCCTCTACAAGTTACCATTATTAATGATGATGGAAGCTTCAAATCATATGTGTCCATTACGCATGAAATAGCTCACACGTAAAATCATTTTCCAAAAATAACTTCAAACTTTTGGAATACTTGAAATATTTATCCTCGTCATAATTTTCCAGAATGAATATTCTTCATGATAAAGGACCATTTGTTACAAAAGAAGGATCTTGTTGTGGTCACATTATGAAAACAGAATCGAATTGGTGTCCAAGTTGTTTATCATGGAGCGAAAGTTCTGAATTGGAATTTAAAAATTTTTTTAGGTAAGCTTTCTTTGTACTTAAAATGCTTATACAATTGGTATTTTGTTTTAGTTTTTTTTTCTCTGATGTGCTTCGTGATGAGATAAATAATTAGTTAAAAAGTTGAAACATTGAAATTGTTACGATAAAAAATTATTGCATTATGAAATATGTTGGAAATGTTTTCTAACTAATGTCGAGTTTAGCATAAGTGTCTAGTTTTCTGATACAAACTCAGTGTTTTAATATCGAAATGATTTTATCCTTTGTGTAACTCCATTGGTTATCAGTTATCGATGGATACTATTGATAATTTATAAATAAACGAAATATAAAAGACGAGATTGATGCAATATAAAATGATTTTTAGTGATTTTATACGCAGGAAATGCTAAGAAAAAAAAATTAGCGAATGTAGAAAATAGAAAAGAATTTACTTAGCTGCATATTTTTTTTTTTTTTTTTTGAAATTTATTATTATATTCTGATTGCAGTTCTGCTGATTGTTGCATTTTTGTCAATAAACCACGATCGCTTAATCCACCGGGACGGCAAATTATGTTGACTGCCAATGAACAATGTCAAATCTATGGATATGAATCTGCTGTTTGTCTTGAATATTTCTTTAATTTTTTCATCATATAAATATAAATATACTCTTAATTGTAATTTTTTACAGAAAATATTTGAAGGATCCTCTAAAGAGTTTTGTGAGTCCAGTCTACAGTGTCGTAATGATATTGGTGAATTTCATCAAACTATAATTCCTATGTTGGGAACACCATGTGATACTAATAAGGTTTATTACAATGAATATTAAATAAAAATTAATAATTTTATTGATAATATTAAAAAATATTCATCGTTATTTTTATTTTGTTAGATTTGCTGGGAAAAAATGTGTGTAGAAATTACATAAGACAAACGGGACGGCTTTGCCAGTACTATTGGACAATTGACTTTGCATTGCTAAAATATTAGAAGATAAATACGTATGCATCAATTCTGTTTCTAATTATTACAAACCGATATTTGATTCGACCATGAATTAAAATTGGGGAATACTATTAATATTCAGTCTATATTATATCAAATTGTCAAGCAAATAAAAATGTGTGTTTGCAATGAAACTTATTAATTTACTTTTTATCTTGAACTGATAACTATTTAAATATCTGACGTATTTGTTTAATGTGGTGCTAAATACGAATGATTGTCGTAACGACAGTTTATTATATTCGTGGCAGTTATCGTAGTTGTTCAACATGAACACGTCCAGTTATTCAAAAATGAAAATTTTTCATTTTCTATTACTGTGCCATTTTATATTTATAAAAACTGCTGAAGGAATTCGTGAATCTGATCAAGCTCATTGCTCATATGGAACAAGTGATTCTTTAAACAAAGAATCCGATACTTTAAATAAAGAATCCGATACTTTAAATAAAGAATCCGATTCTTCATCCAGTGAATTTGAATCATCTGATACTGATACTGGTAGTGATATTTTTATTCCTAGATCAGATATTTCAATAAGTGATTCTGATACTTTGACTAGTACCTCTGATGATTCCTCAAGTAGTAAACTTGGTGAAGATTATAATATTTAATTTTTTTTTTTTCAAATCGTCGTTTATACAACTTGTACGTTTTTTTTTTATATTTCAAAAATTTTAGATGAAGAATCGACATTATCCAATATAAAAATTACACTAGTGTCTTCTCCTGATCGTAATGAATATTTAAACTTCAAGCAAACGGATGGAATGTTGGCAAATGTACATTTACCAGTTTGGACCATGACAAGAAATGTAGATAAGAAATCGAAAAGCAACCGAAGTAGTCCAAAATTAACGAGAAAGCTCAACGTATGTATAATAAATTAATTTTAACAACTATGAAAGTAAAGAATAATTATATATTGGGTATTAATGTTAATATTATATTCAGGTGATGAAACAATTGGGTAAATTTACAATGTATCAAGACCCTAAGACGAATTCAGCAGCTGTTTACTTTCATCGACGTCGTCAATTTGTAATAAATTGATTGAAAAACTCTTAAATTTCATTTTAAATATTAAACGAAATGATAAATATATTTATTTTTATACTTAGGACGGCATTATTGATTATCGATATGTCATTCAAGGACTTTCTGTTGATAGAATTCATCCTAATTCTAAGACAAAAATAAGCTTGGGAGAACATGGTGTGATTTCTCGATCACGTTCAATTGCTCATCCACGACAAATGTCTACTTCCAATGATGGTTGATTTCGTTAATTAATAATTTTTATTTTCTTATAGAAAATTATAAAAATATACAATCGTATAAAATATCGAATATGTTTTTCTTCCAAGTAAAATTTAAATGCAAATTAATAAATACTATTTTATACAGATGCTGTACAGATGAACAAACAAGAATATGAAATGAGGAATACATATAGAAATCGTTTATATAATGGTTATCCAGAAATATTGGTTATTATTTCATATGATTTTGCCCAGAAGTTTTCAAAAAAGTAATAAAAAAATATCATTAGTCATTTGCGTTAATATCTAATCGACGACTGTTGTATTTTTTACAACTGATTACACAAAATTAATTCATACTTTGATGACGTAAATGTTACAGTTTGAAAAAATCCGAAATGTTTGAGGCTATTGTGTCTTATGTGATAACATTATTTAACAGCGCTGATATGTTATACTCAAACTTGAAAGAAACGAATATCAAATTAAATATCGCAGGAATTATTATCGCAACTGTAAGTTCTTTTTTAAAATTTATATTTCTACGAAATCCAAAAATTATTTATCTACTTTTAGGAAAGTGATTCATTGGCTTTCTTGGACGATTGTTATAATATAGTAGAAAGTGAAAATTCAAATGATCAATCTAAATGGTTAGATGCAAGTTGTGCTATTCAGAAAATTCGCACGTATCTTGAAGATTCTATGATGAATATTCCATTAGAACTTTATGACTGTACTATTTTCCTTACAGAGTGAGTTTAAAAATTAATTTCCCATGTTTCTTTCTATGCATAAATTTTTATTGATTTTTCATTCTATCAGATATAATATGTACACCTCGACGAATGAAAATGTGCAAAAAGTCCTTGGTAAGAAATTAATTTCACATTAATTTGTGCTCATGCGAATAATTTATAAAATTTGACGAGCCATAAATTACAGGATATTCTGGATTTGTAAATTCTTACAAAATAAGGATGAAGAACGAATATCCTATAATGGTTGCAGTTGTGCAAGACAATGGAGATTATGAATCTTATGTAACAATTGCACATGAGCTAGCTCACATGTAAAATAATTTTTTAAATAATATTTAAATCACGAATTATTTTATAAAAATATCAAATCCTGTCAATAAATATTTCTCAGAATGTCAGTTTTGCACGATGAGCCACCATTAATCACAAAGGAAGGTGAGTGTTGTGGACACATCATGAAACCTGCATCGAATTGGTGTCAAAATTGTTTATCATGGAGTGAGACTTCTGAGAAGAAACTAAAATTATTTTTCAGGTGAATTTTTATTGTAATTAAAAATTAAAAATTCACTTTATATTAAATATATTTATTTTATATTTCTGCATTGTGATTTTAGTTCTGCTGATTGTTGTCCGTTTATTAATAAACCTCAATCACTCTATCCACCTGGACGGAGAATGACGTTGACAGCAGATGAACAATGTCAATGTTATGGATACAAATTGACCGTCTGTTTTAAAACAAATAATTTATCAAATTTATTTTGTTATCAAGAGATGAATACATTATTTTTATTTATTACAGATATCTTATGGAAAGTCTAATAAAATTTACTGCAAAACCAAACTACAGTGTCTAGATGACGATGACCAAATTCATAATACTGTGATTCCTATGTTTGGAACGCCATGCTATTATGATAAGGTTAATAATGATAAATTAAATTCAACAATTGGTTATAAATAAAGATAATTGTTTAGAATATTTAGTATCATTTATTATTTCTTCAGGTTTGCTGGCAGTATAGCTGTGAAAAAATTACTGATTTTAAATTCTTCACGAAAAATCTAAAGCCATTGCCAGGACCATCAAAAACATCAAATTCATGTTAGAAAATGATTTTTGATTGTAATTATTAATAAAAGCAATAGCAAATGATAAATGTGTATTTTATTTTAAGATAAACAATTTAAATTTTATTTGGCAGTTTAATGTGATTCAATTTAATTTTTAATATTTCTTGATAAAATGGCCACGCACTTAGTTTAAGATTGCTCTGTATCTATTTATATACATATAGTTTTAGATATTTTGAGCTTCAGATTAGCTTTTGGCGCACATAATTTACGACAGGCAATCCTATTCATAGCGTTGAGCTTTCATGTAAAAGCTTTTTCCTGTAAGCCACGACACGGACTTTTGGTCCCCCTAAAAAAGAAAATTCCGTCCTTTTTCTCCCCCGAAAATGTCACATAGAATTAGCTATACAATATACAATAAAAAATAAAAAAAAATATATTTTTTCCAACTATTAAACGTATAATATTTTTCCGAATATTTATTTAGATAATTATTTTATTAATTATTGTTTTTTATTTGTGCAGGTACCGCGATGAGGCGCTTTGTTGGACTGAACGGTGAGAAATTATTTTGATTAAAACAATAAAAATATTAAATAAACAAATAATATTCGTTAGACAAAAAAAAAAAAGGTATTTAATAAGTGAAGAGATAAAAAGAAAATAAAGAATTGAATACATTTAAAATTATCTCAAGTCAGTCATCTCGTCAGCCAAGAGTGATTGATCACAAGAGATCGACGTCACGACGCAGTTCCATTGTTTAAAGTACCGAGTATAAAAAGATGAGAGAAGAGAAAGAAAAAATAAATTGCGCACTCTTTTTTTATTTTTTCTTTTACAAACGACAGAGATTTCTCCTCGCGCCCATTTCTTCTTCATCGCTTCTTCTATATCTTACAATTCTTCCTCTTCTTCTTCCTCATCGGCTTTCGTGTTTGATAGATATAAATCAACTTGACGACTTTAAAAAGGTGAAAAATAAAATAATCGCTATTTAAAAATTATCAATACCAACTATACTGCAGATTGTTAATAGTTTTTTCTTATTTTTCTTCACTAATTGCCTCATTGAAATTTTGTTTTCTACTAGTATGGAAATTGTTAATACATATATGAATAAATGAAAAGAACCATTGCAAGTGTTGTTATATTTATGAGTTCATTTTGCGGATTTTATTGCCATGTTAGTGGGGATATATAATTAATGATGGTATAATTAATAACACAAGTGGTTTCATGGCTTGACAACTAATGCAACAAACTATATTACACAAACGATTAGTGTGCAGCCACACGTTAATTGCTATAACAGCCAAATCTTTTGTATAATTAATAATACACTTGACGTTATCGGCGTGACCGGCTGGGCGTTTATAATAAATTCCCCTTTTATTTTATCCTTTCGCTTTCAATCTTGATCAATTAATTCATAATATACAACATATCATATCATTTTTTGATGTTATCATAAATTGTTACAATGTATTAAAAATAGTTTTATATGTATAAAATGTTCCATAATTTAAAATACATATTGGAAATTTTTTTTTTTTGAATTTAAATTTGCAAATTATTTGAGAAAAATTTTTTTTTTTTTGATGATTAAATAATATTTTTGTTAAATAAATAATTTTATATTAATATATACCGTGTAGTATATATGTAGGAATTGGGTATATACTTATATCCTTGGCATATACGAGTTCAGAGACTCGTGAACTGGCGAGAAAATAACAATGGTTAAGAAATTCTTTGGATAATTTACTTCTCGTTGGGTGCGTGTACATTACTGCATGTCTGATGAGAATACTCGTGTCCACACCCAACTTTACTCTCGTCCTTTTAAATGTCAATCAGGTTAAAAATATTGTTATATTAAATCTAAAATCGTGGATTCATATATACAAATGTTACAATAATAAAAATAAATCGTTTAGGAAATTTTTTATAAATATTTAAATAAGTCAATATTTATTCGATAATATTTCTCATTGTTCAAAGTTTCTCTATAGTGTTGTATTATACGACAGTAGAGATTTTTAGTTCAACATTTTATTCACAAGTTGATGTTTGTTATATTGGATAAATAATTATTGAAAAATGTTTTAAAATATATTTTGTGATAAAATATTTCATTTTAAATTAAGAAAATATTTTATGGTAATTTTTCTTATTAATTTTTAAATGTGAATTAATATATTAATATTTATATTATAATATAATTTATAATATATTATTAATATATTATTAATATATTAATATTAGTTCACGTTCAAAAATTAATAAAAAAAAATTATCATAAAATTTTCTCTCAATTTAAAATGAAATATTTTTATTAACAATAAACAAATAATTATTTATCCAATAACAAGTATTAACTTGTGAATGACATGCTGAAATATTAATAATAATATTATAATATAATTTATGATATATTATTAATATATTAAAATCAATTCACATTAAAAAATTAATAAAGAAAAATTATCATAAAATTTTCTCTCAATTAAAAATTTATTATTTCTTCTTAAAATATATTTTAAAACATCTTTCAATAATTATTCACCCAACATAACAAGCCTCAACTTGTAAACAAAATGCTGAACCAAAAATCTCTACTCCAACAAAAATGAAAAATTAATTAAAAAAAATAACTCATTGATCTATAACAATTATTTTCGTATCTATCATAATATCCAAACCATTCTTTTTTTCTTTCTCCCAATGATCTCTTAAATAACTGTATAAATTAATTTCTAATGACAGTAATCAAAATGAAAAAAAAAAAATGTGTGATGAAAAAGACAAGTGCGGACAGTAGAAAAATACATATAGCAACACAATGTTTCGTTGAGTTTTGCTTATCGATTCGAATCGCGTGCCGCGCGTATGAATGAACGAATGAGTGGGCGAGTGAAGCCACCGGTTGAATGGGAACCCCACAGGCATCAGTACGCAACGGTCGAGAGAATAAAGAGCGAGGATGAGAAAGAAAAAGAAGAAGAAAAAGAAGAAGAAGAAGAAGAAAAATTCAACAGTAGTCCCCATAGTACCTATACACATGTATAAATACCATCCATGTCAATGAATATACACACTGCACATCCTAAAATATTTCCATATATCATTCCCTCACATTGATTCAATTCAATAATCCACAATAATTAAATGCAAAATAATTATTACAATATTATGGAAATTAATTCGTCGCAATTAGATAAAATTATTTTCTATTTTTCCGATAAATATGAAATAAAAAAATAAAATTAGAACGTGTGTGTATACATTTATAGTTTGAGTTGCTTTTGTACGATCGTGTTAAAAGGGCGACTGATTTATGGGGCGTTATGAGGAGCCATAAACAGCATCAGCGCACCGTCGGACGACGGACGCGGGCGTCGATGGAAAACGCGAGCAAGTGAGAACCCAGTTAGGTTGGTGTTCCCAAGTCGGAAGTTGGACTCGTTATTAAAGTCGATTCGCCTTTAGGGGAACTCTCGATCTATACAGTATCAGTACTATTATACCGTAGTCAGTATATAACGTATATATAAACTAAAATATATCTCTTTATTTTATACATATAAAATTGTGAAGAAGAAATAAATAAAATAATTAACATAATTAATATAAATTATTCTTCAGAAATAATTCTTTATTTTCTATCATAATTTATTTTCATTCGGTCAATGTTTAATTTCTCTTATATATATTCTTTTATTAATTAATTAATTTATTTATTTGTTTATTTAATTAAACAAATTATTCTTTAATAATAATTCTTTATTTTCTATCATAATTTAGTTTTTATTCGTTCAATCTTTCATTTTTCTTATATATTCTTTTAATAATTAATTAATTTATTTATTTATTTGTTTAATTGTTTAAACAAATTATTCTTCAATAATAATTCTTTATTTGCTATCATAATTTATTTTTATTCGTTCAATTTTTAATTTCTCTTATATATTAATTAATTAATTAATTAATAAATGAATTTAATAAATTATTATTTAATAAATAAATTAATTAATTTATTCATTTATTTAAACAAATTATTCTACAATAATAATTCTTTATTTTCTATAATAATTTATTTTTATTCGTTCAATTTTTAATTTCTCTTATATATTAATTAATTAATTAATTAATTTATTTTTTTTTTTATTTATTTATTTAAACAAATTATTCTTCAATAATAATTCTTTATTTTCTATCATAATTTATTTTTATTCGTTCAATTTTAAATTTCTCTTATATATTAATTTATTAATAAATTAATTAATTAATTTATTATCAAATGAATTTAATAAATTATTATTTAATGAATGAATGAATTAATTTATTTATTTATTTAAACAAATTATTCTACAATAATAATTCTTTATTCTCTATCATAATTTATTTTTATATTCATTCAATCTTTAATTTCTCTCATATATTTTTTTATCAATTAATTAATTAATTTATTTGTTTATTCATTTAAACAAATTATACTTCAATATAATAATTCTTTATTTTCCATCATAATTTATTTTCATTCGTTCAAACTTTAATTTCTCTTATATATATTCTTTTATTAATTTATTTATTTATTTATTTATATTTATACATTTATTTTTATTTTACTTTTTTACTTTCATCATCGTGTAATAAAACAAAAATATTCTTGCTTCTCCCTTTTGACATGACGATCACCATCGCTGTTGGTACGGCGATAATGTCGGCTTTATAATTTTAATTGACAAATAATTTTTTGTTACGATCCGCACGACCAACAGTCCTGTGGATATGCCAAGACCTTTTCATTCTCTCATTCTTCCTCTCTATATTTATTTATCTTCCTCTTTTACTCTAACATTTTTATATACATACATACACATATATTCTTTTTATTTTTCTTCTCATTGCGAGGAGTAAAATGCTGCTTTTCCGAAAATGGCAGTGGAATGAAAGACAAGTCGTCAGAACGTACGTTCGACCACTCGCGAACGTGCGTACCATTCAACTTCGTATACATACATACATATAAATAAATAAATAAATATATATATAGATATATTATCGTTGTCTCATCGTGATTTTTATTTCTTTCTCTCTTCATCACATTCTCATCTCTCTGTATTTTACATTGGTGACAAAAAGACAAAGAGCTACTAATAGCCCTGTCTTTCTCACCCTCTTCGTCTCATCTTTCCACTTTTAAAGACTCTTTATCATTATTATTATTTATTATTTTATTTATTTTTATTTTTTTTTCTGCATTTTGTTTGGTTTTATATTTAGCGGTTCATTAAAGAACACAGTTTTTTTTTTTTCGAGAAGCAATTATATACGTTTATACATCGAAATTAATATAGTGTATATTAAAAAGTGATAAATACTTGTATGTACTAAATATAGGTATACACATGGATAAACAGGATAAATTTTTTTTAATTAATAAATTTTATTGAGATTACTTTTGTTTAATGTAGTTGGAAATTTTTTTTTTTGTGGTTTTATTTAATTTGAGTTGAAATATTTTTTTTTTTTATAATTTATTTATTTTTGTATTTTTGCTTTTGTTGTTTTGGTACGTTTTGTAATTAGTATAGTTATATTTTATATTGGGGAAAATTATGTGTACATTATACTGAAAATATCAACAATGTATAATAAACTGATTTATATTATATACATATATGTATTTATATGGGGTATTGTCATTGTTTTATTTTTATCATCACGCCATTTATGGAGTGTGTGTGTGTATAAGTGAGTCCACTTTGCTGTTGTAACTTGAAGGCGATCAGTCATCATGTTTATAAGGCGAAGGAACTAACGATTGAACGACTGTGAAAAGCTGCCGCCCGCACACATTTATTTATTTATAATACATGAGGAAACAAAGAAAGCCGCTGAGGCACACGTAGGTCTTAAAAAAAAAAAGCAACTAAAAGACAGATACATAAATAAATAACAGAGTGTAGTGTAAAAAAATTTCAATTTATAATTTATTGACTTTGAATTGAAAGAAAAATTAAAAAAAAAAAAATATTTTTTCTCATATTCATTAAATTTATTTTTTTATGTATTTATTTTAGTTATTTTTATATGATGGAAAAAATTGCAAAGCAACGAGTGGCGTGTGACATAGACACAGAGAGAACACGGAGCTTTTATTGTCGTCCAGGGGTTTGCTCTCCTCCAGTAGTAGTAGTAGGGTAAAGCAAAAACATATAACGTGAAGAGAAGACAGAGAAAGAGAAAGAATATATATAAACTGGTGTATCCCTCGCCCACCTCATTCATTCCCTCTCTACCCCACGCAAATGAAGATGGAGCATTCCCTGTGGCACGTTCCGCGACCCAAAGAAGGCACTTTTATGTCCAACGAGTGGGGGAGAATGGACTCAAAATAGTGTTGGCGCGTTAGTATAAAAGACAGAATGCAAAAGTAAGAGAGAGGAAAATAAGAGAAACGTTTGCGCAATAGCCAGATCAACCCCCGTGAGTTGACAGTGGTGGTGGAAAGTGAACACGAGGGTTGTGAAAAAGCCACGAGGCAGCCGCGCCAACAACACTCAGATGACATTTGGTTGTCGTGAAGTGTGTTAAAAGTAATTTATAATAAATAAATAAAAAAATAAATAATAAAAACTAAAAAAAAAAATTTTTTTTTTTACTATCTCATTTATAAAACAATAAAAAAATTCAACTGAATTAAATTTACTAATTATAATTAATTAAAATAATTAATATTCTCAATTGTGTTTTATTCAAGTGAAAATTACAAATCAAAGCAAAACTTTTTTTTTTTTTTTACGTATATATGTATTTAAATTAATTGAAATTTTAATGTAAGAGTGCGGGTGATGAAAGTAATGAACGTGGAAAATTATAGTACATTGTGGCAAAGAACTGCAAATATTTACAACACTTACAATTCACATCCTACCGCAATTATGCAACTACATCACGTGAGCAATAACGAATTTCATTCGTGGTTTCATTCTAGGAAGCCACCAATGGACGAGCTGGGCAATCCAACATCCGTCAACGCACGGTAAGTCACACATATACATGTGCAATATATATAAAAACGAATATACATATAACAAAATAATTTTATTTGTAATTTAAATATAATTTAAATGAAAAATAATAAGAGAAAAAAAAAAGATTTTTATTATTTGTAATAAATAAATTTTTTTTCTTATTTCTTTCATTCTTTATTTCTTTTTTCCTTTCCATCACTCATCAATATATTAATAGAGTTGTAAAAAAAATTTTGTTACATTATACATATATGTATATCGCGTTGTAATATCATCGATATACAATAATCGTTTTGGAATTTTCGATACATCACAAAGTAGGCGGGGGAGATGGTAATCGTCGTTTATATACGAAGCTCAGGGATGAGTATCAAATATATATACTCTTTGGCTTTTGAACAGGGCAATAAGAATCTCCAAGTAAAGCGTTACTGAAGTGGAAGCCGCGATCCTATCTCTCAATATTCTATAGCGTCGTCTCTACTCTATAATATATATATTCATTTTCTTTTTTTTTTTTTCTCTTTTGCTCTTTTGATTCTCGTTTCGGTTGGTCTTTTTTTGCGATGAACGGCGATGTGAGGGGGACACAAATACATACACACACAGTCAGTGATCGTAACAATTGAACCCGTAATAGAATCACATTTATTCTTATTACCCGAGGAGGTCAAGTGGACGAAGCTAAAGCAACGAGACCTATCCTCTCATGTGCCCTCGCGTCTTTCTTTTCTATCCTCAACACTCTTTGTGTTATTTATTTATTCATTTATTTATTTATTTATTTATCTATCTATCTATCTATCTATCTATTTATTCATTTGTTTGTTTGTTTTTTAGTCATCTCTTGATGACGATTGAATTATAAATTACAGATATTTTTTATTTGCAATGAATTTTTATCTTCAATTTCGATTTATTTACATCACGAAATTTTGTTTAGTGTGCGAAATTGTTAGGAGTTAATTGAAGATATTTAAGACACGGATCAATTTGAATATTTGAAATTTTTAATTATCTCGGTGTGGGAATAAAATTTTTGAGTATTAAAAAATTAGAGAATTTATTATGAATATAAATTAATCTTGAAGCTTTGAGATATTTTCAAATTTCAATTTTGTTTCATAATTTATTTTAAATTCATGAATAATATAAATAATATATTATATATTATAAATAAATATGCATAAATAATATATAATATGTTATAATATAAATAAAAATCCGATATTTTTATTTACAAATATCGAAAAAATTTTATATAATAAAAGAAAATTTTTATTTTTCTTTATTCGACGTTCAATAATGTCACTTCTCACATTATATAAATAATATATTATATATAAATAATATAAATAACATATTATACATTATTATAATTATATATATATATAAATAGTACATAATATTTTATATTAAAAATAAAAATCGCACATTTTTATTTACAAATAACGAAAAAATTTTATATAATAAAAGAAAATTTTAATTTTTCTTTATTCCACGTTCAATAATTTCACTTCTCACATTATATAAATAATATATTATATATAAATAATATAAATAACATATTATACATTATTATAATTATATATATATAAATAGTACATAATATTTTATATTAAAAATAAAAATCGCACATTTTTATTTACAAATAACGAAAAAATTTTATATAATAAAAGAAAATTTTAATTTTTGTTTATTTCACGTTCAATAATTTCACTTCTCACATTATATAAATAATATATTATATATAAATAATATAAATAACATATTATACATTATTATAATTATATATATATATATATAAATAGTACATAATATTTTATATTAAAAATAAAAATCGCACATTTTTATTTACAAATAACGAAAAAATTTTATATAATAAAAGAAAATTTTAATTTTTCTTTATTCCACGTTCAATATAATGTCACTTCTCACATTAAATATTCCATTTATTTCTATACCTATATGAAACAAAGAAAGATGAATGTTAAAGGCTATTAAATATTAATGCATTCCAACTGTCGACACATTGTATACTCACGTCTGAGACAAGACTTGTCCCCGTCCATATCGTTTAGAGTATATATTGTATATTCACAGCATTTTTGTTTCCTTGCACTTAAATATATATACATATATGCGAGGATACAAGTGCTATAGCTGGCGACAAACTTAACTCTTTCAACAAGGAAACGATAAAGAAAGACACACAAACATTCCAAATGAATTGTGTCGCATTTCAAAGCGACTTGTTGCAACTTTGCAACGAAAATATATCGCAGCCTTGCGTCTTTGAAAATTTTAAGTCGATGGATTTGTCCTGCAGTGACATGTACACACATATTTACATATACATTCATACACATACATATACAGTTGGTGCATAAAAGTATCACAACAGGGGGCCAGACAAATCTTTAATGATTACTCTTCTCAATGCATGAAAAAAAAAACAAATAAATTAAATTTTTAGTAAAATAAATAAAAAAAAAATTTATCTACATAAATATTTTTTTTTTAATTCAAATTATAGACATATATATTGAGTTTTAATTAATTATATTATTTTTTTATCTTGGGATTAATATTTAAAAGTAGTTTAAATATTGCTGTAATAAATAAGTCGATGGTATAAATTAAATATTTTTTTCTTCTTCATTTTTTATTTATTTTTTTTTCCCTTTCGTTGCTCTTTCACATTCAATTTCTCTCATTGACTGTCTGACAGCATAGAATATACAGTATATATAATGCTGTACGTATATACATACACATACATATATAAACGTCAATTACCCGTTGCGGGAAATTAAATCAGCTGTCTCCCTATTTACCAGTCCTCTTTATTCACACATTGTATGATGTATAGTATGTGCCACGTGTCTATATATTATTCTCTATTCATAAAACACATTTAAATTAATTCTCATACAGTGTCACTAAAATAATAATTTTTTTAAATAATAATATCAATTATTGTATAATAAAAAAAATTATAATGATAATTTGTGTATTGAAATTACAATAAAAAATAATGGTAAATAATAATAAAAGGAATAATAGTGTGGGAGGTTGGATAAAAATAAAGATAAAAAAATAAATAAATATATATATATACATATGTGTATATAATCTCATTACGATAAATTTTAAAAGGTAAATTCTCCACATAATTTCGTCTGGCAATTGTTCTCTTTCTCTCTCTGACAAAATTGCTTATTAGACTTTGGAAAAGTTGATTCGCAGGGTATATAATGTAAGGGTGAAATTAGGCCTATCCAAACGGGCTATCTTTCTCTTTCTTACTCTTCTCGCATCCGTTCGAGCATCATTTTTTATACTTGGTTCTTATACCTTGTAGAAATTCCCATTCTTATAACTACCTATGTCAGACACAACAATATATATATATACACGCAGCAGCCTTTATTCAATCCCTCCAAATTATTCCTATAATATTTATGCTGGTTGCTCTGTTTTCAAAATTTTTTTTTTTTCTATATAATATTTATTTATTATTTTAATTTTTTTCCATTTTTCTTTATTTCATTTCATTTTATTTAAAATTTTATTTATTTATTCATTTAAATATTTATTCAAATATTTATTTTTATTGTTGTATATAAGCTGAGCAAAAAAAAAAAATATTTATTAAAAAAAAAAAAATTACTACACTTGTTGGAATATTAAAAATATTTAATACTGTGACAAACAAAATAATTATTTGTGTTGCAGATTTGAGGAGAGGCACTACGCTTTTGAAAGGTAGGCCAAAGAATAAAAATGTTACAATATTTACTAATTTAAATATTTATTTAAAATTTATATTTCTTTTAATTCAAATAAAAACTAAAAAAAAAAAAGTTCTTAAATATTTTTTACGTATTAAAAATAATAAGAATAATAATAATAAAATAAAACGAGAATACATATATGTATTTTTTCGTTGGAAAGACGATCTTCTCTTGGGTTGTTGTGCATCCAAAGTAATTATTGCACCACCATCACGTCGATTAACTTTTTGTCTCGAGCTCTCTGATGCTCTCTACTCTATGATTTCGAGCCGAGTGTGCGTATCGCGAAAATATATAATGACGTTCGGATTCTCTTCAACGAACCACCAACCAACTCATATATACATGTATGTTAACACAAACACATTTACATTCACATGCATATGCACATATTCTCGTCTACCTTTTAGTTTGCTTCTTTTATAAAATATTTTTTATTTTTATTTCTTTCTTATTACTTTAACAATTTTTTATTTTCTCTTCTCTCTTGGCTCCACACACATCTTTTGTATATGCTCCGGTTCATATATGTAATATGTATATGTATATACATATATATATACATGTTTTTGATTTCTCATTTCATCGTTGTTATTCGTTCAGTAATAATTCTATTAAGAATGCAAATGAGACAAAATTTAGCGGTAGACAAATATAATCGTTGCAACGCCGAGAATAATAATCTAAAGATGATTGCTATCTAACTAGAAATTTTTTTTATACACAATCTGTATATGTGTATGTGTATATATAATTATTATTTATTATTTTTCTTTTATTTCTAATCGTCTTATTATCATTAAATATTTTCTCAGGTATAATTTTGCTATTATTGTAATTTTTTTTTTTGTATTAAAATTATTATTAATAAGAATATAATTTTTTTTTTTGTATTGAAATTATTATTAATAAGAATATGAAATGTGAAGAAAAATATATTTTTCTTTATTCGAATATTTTAAATATATTTTTTTTATTTTGGAGTATTTTTATATATAATGCGAATTGAATTTGCAATTTTGTTTTTCAAATGAGGCTCACTCTCGAACTGTCGAGGGATCGTCGTTTTGTTATGTGTGGAGAGTTCGACAGAAAGAAAGAAAGTTTATAAAATAAAAATAAAAAATAAAATAAAAAAAAGGAAAGAAAGGAGAAAAAATAAATAAATAAAGACAAAGAAGGAGTATAGAATTGTTTTCCGGTGGGTCAATGAACTCGTTCGTTTCTCCGGAACCATTATCTGTATATAAGTTGAGCAAAAGAAGAGAGAGGAAGAACGAGAGAGCTTCCGAGGATCATCGTGAAGATCGAGATCACACGCAGCGACTCGTGGAATCGATCGATCGTTATTGTTTATTGATTTTATTTTGTCGCGATCGTTTGACATTCCTTTACTGTCATTCAATATATGTTTTTGTGTTTTGTAATTTTGTTTCTTTATATCCATTAAATCCCCAACAATTTTACAATATAAACAATTAAATAATAAAAATGTCTTAATGAAAAATCAGGAACAAATAAATTTTTTTTTTTTATTCTGAACTACCTTTTTCTATTTCTTTATTTTTTTCTCCGGGTCATTTTAAATCCAAGCGTTAAAAGAAGTATTTCCCAATAGTAAAGTACATAAAGGCATTCCAACCCTCATACAATTCTATTCTTCATTCCCTCTTCTGATCGTTTCCCCTCTAATCTGCCTTTTTACTACTCTAAAAATCAATAAATAACTAAAAATAAAATCGAGAAATTTCACGCAAAAATTTCTTTTACAAATATTTTATTACGTGCAATTGTGTTTTTGGAATTCATTTGATTTCTCTCATCTTAATGGAGACGATGAAACAGCGATAGAGAGATAGAAATAAAGGGTGAGAAAAAAAAAATAAGGGACGAAATAAACGTGGAGAAAATATTCTCAAGTGTAGATCCCAATATGGTCGCGGCTTATCGGATCTTGGATTTGCGGTTGAATGGGTGGTGACTCTCATTGCCTATAGCCATTTCCAAACCCTCAAACTACCCTTTATCCCGATCGCTTTCACTATCATATTATCTCCCGACATCATTTTCTTTTCTTTACTTATTCTCTCTCCTTCAAACACTTATTTTCATCTCGTTCAATTTCCCCTTTACTTTCTTTCCACACATTCATTGTCTTTTATTTTTTATTCACACTTTTAATGATGATGGGAAATTTTTTTTTTTCCAAAGTATCAAAACATTACTTCGGAAATTAATGCCTGAAGCATCAAAACAATCACAAAATAATCTTATCCTCAGGTGTAGAGTGTTTGTGTATTCTTGCGATTAATCCCATCAGTCAACATTCGAATTAATAAAATAAAAAACAAAATGAATAAATCATAATATTTTTCAGTCACAGATGTAAAAAATAAATAAATATTCCGATCATCATATCTGATCGCCCTACACATTACTTGACCACAAACCTTCGAAGGGTGCATATACACATACTCCTTCTCCACCCTTAAAATAAAAAATACAGACAAATCGGAAAACAAAAAAAAATGTGGCAGTCCAATACATTTTAAATGCCTTCTACCACATTTGTATGTAACAAAAAAAAAAACCCTCTCTTCATATTCTTATGTATTACCCTGTGCTGCCCCCTTTCCCTCGCTCTCAACAACTATATTTTGAAATAGGGAGGTTTGCAGGAACTTTCCCGCAATATGTGCCCCATTATTTATCATTAGATTTATGGAATATAAGCCAGCTCTTTCACACAAACACATGTGTATGTCTGTATATTTTGAATTCTGTGCCTATATATACACCGTAGAAATGACAGAAAAAAAAATCAACCCCTCGAAAAAAAAATGAATAAATAAAATAAAAATAAAAATAAATAAAAAAGAAAAGAAGAAAAAAAAAAATTTCTTGCAGTTTGAGATTAATTATTAATAGTTGGATGTTTATATATTAAAATATGTATCAAATGTATGTATACATATAGGACTGTGGTGTCACCCCTCGAAAGTAGCAAGACTATAATGTACAGAATATCCAAGAGTGAAGGAAGATGTGCCCTACTAATCTGCATTGGCAGATTGCTCTGAGAATTGACACGCGGGGATTTGCTTTTGCCTTTTGCTTTTATTCTCTTCATTCTCTATTTCTCTGTTGCTCTCTATCAATCTTCACTTCTCCTTCTTCTTATACACTATCTCCATCTCTAAATCTTCTCACTCTCGATCTCTCATCTTGAAGTGAATCAACCGAGTCTGAGTCCGCTCGTATCCAAAGCCATCTTCTATATCTTTACACCTTCAACCACAAGACACGGGACTCGATGCATACATTAAAGCCACTTTAATTGGCACGCCGCTCCCAGGACAATCAAAGTCGAACGAAGAGACAAAGTGAGAGAGAGAGAGAATAGAGCAAAGACGAACGATCGTAATTTCTTTACATTTAAATATTCACGTTGGACTATTTTATTTATTTCTTTTCTTTAAATTGTTTTCATTATTTTTTACTTTGATACTTATTTCTCTCATTATTATTTGCTACTCTTTCAACTGTTGTATATTCTATTGATAAGGAAATTCAAATATATATACATATGCTAATGCTATGTATACACATGGAAATATATTCTCATGTATACATAAATAAGTTTATTTAATTTTTATTTTTTACTTTAAAGAATTTGTATAAATGCATCCATTTGTTTAAAAATTATTTCAATGTATTTACACGCATGAATATATTTTTGACAAAACAAAATTATTATTAGTAATATTCAAAGAATATTTAAAAAATGAAATTGCAAGAAAAAAAAATTTGAAACTATACATAAAAGAATAAAAGTGAGGGCGATATTATATTCAGGTCAATTAATTAATGCGCCCTATCGTGATCATACATCAGGTTTGGTAATTAAACGAGTAATTATAGAATCTCGAGGCGTGGCTCGCGGGTTCCAAAGGAACAGGCGGATTATCGCACGTCGGAGCATAAATATGGTCCCGAACATGAATTAAAGAACCTTTTATATATGTATGTATATGCAGATATATATATTTTATATGGTGAGCCACCCTCTTGTATGCAGTCATACTGTATATATATATATATGTATATATAGTATATACACATACGCAGTCGTCTTCTATTTCTACATTGTTTCTTTTTCTTTCCTGTATTTAACGCAACATTTTTAATTACTCACACCAAATAACGTCCGGAATTTTTTTCTTTTTCCCCTCTTCAGTTTAAACTCATTTCATTTCTCCAAGACGTAACGTACTTACGATATACACATTCGCTTTAGCAACTCAAGGGTGTGCTTATGTATGTGTATATATGTATATAAATGCAATGTTAATTAAACATTCTGTTACATTTAATAATGCAAATGAAGAAAGAAAAATTATTTGACTTTTTTTTTTTTTTTTTTCTTATTGTTGTTTTATTTTATTTCGGGTATGTAAGAGGTTTTTTTTTCTTTTTAATTAGTTGCAATGTATTATATAGAGAGTATATGAGGGGGGGAGAAGAAGAAAAAAATTTTTTTTTGTCATTGCATGCTCGAATGATTCTCTCGAATGTTAATTGTAATACGCGGGCTCGCGCAATGTGAAGAGAAAATTTGCGTTCTTGTATACAGTTTGTCTCTTTATTTCTCTTCAAATTCTCTGTCTATACAATATGACTGTACTTCCAAGTGTGAGCACGTACTGTGTAACAGACCTTCAACATCGCTATTATATACGTTACTTTCAATCGAATACGATGTAAATCAATAGCGACACGTTCACGGATATTGCGACAGCAGGAGAAAAGCGTATATTACAAATACTTTTATATAAATTTATTTATTTATTTTTTTTTCTTACACACATTCGTACGTGTATTCACTCATCTTTTGTACAGAATTCACAATTTCATTCCTTTCCCTTTGTGTCATAGATATATCAATCCCGTGACAATTTAATTTTGATATGAGAATTATTTCTTTATTTAATTTAATAGAAAAAATTTTTTTCTCACTTCATTTTATAAATTTATAATTTATATTTTTTTAATTTGTTATTTTTTTCGAGTATACATGCACCCCTTTATGCAGTCATGCGTTTCCACGCGTTTTTAACGGGTATATAGCAATAGGTACTCTCGCCAATCTGCCGCTCTCATGGCATTTGCATACATAAGCTATTAAGCAGCTCTTTTCATTTCCTCCCGTTTACGACAGTTTAGTTAGAATAATGTTTTACAAGATTGCTGTGCGAACACACACTCCATTCCCTCTCTCTTCCTCTCGATATATCACACAGACACGACATTATTCTCATTCACCACTACAAGAACAATATTATAAATGACAAATCTTTTTTGATTTTAATTTTTCATCTTTTCTTAAATCATAATTTAAAAACGAAAATAAATAAATAAATAAATAAATAAATAAATTTAATACACGTACATGATTGAACACGTTCAATAATATCCAATATAAATATCAAATTTAATTTATACAACATATTTTTAAAATAAAAAAAAAATATTACGCATTAAAAAAAAATTAATATTTTTTTTTTCGTGAATTTTTTTTTTAGTTCTTAATGCAGCAGATTGATTTGCAATTTAATTAAATTAAATTTTTTATCGATAAGTGTATGGTTATAATAGTAAATAATATATGGAAGTATATGCTTATCAATCTATGTATCATTATATATACATATTTACTCAATTTGTATTTCATAACTGGGGTTGAATAATCGGTACACGATACTGAAAGTGTCCCCCGTTATTGCGACACGAGCCAAAAGCCCCCGAACGTAATTAAACTCAAGCGCGATAGAGAGAAAGACAAGGATACAATGATGTATATATGTATGTATATATATGTATATAACCATCGTGGATTTTATACATATATCTTCAACGCTAGCTTTTCCTTATATTATATTATTATATACCAACCTAAAGGAAATATGCGTCTCTCCCTCATTCTCTTCATTCCGTCGGTTTCTTGATCCAATTAACACTCTTGAAATCATTTCCTCGCCTCGGATATCACCAAAATTTGTATACATCTTCTATGTACAAATACACAAAATATATACTAACTAAAATTTAATTTACATAAATAATAAATCAAAATTATTTCATTCTTTGATATTTAAATCTACCGTGGCTTTTTACATATTCAAATGAATAAATCAATTATGATAAGTATTGGTAAAATTTCTTATAAATAAAAATAAAAATATAAAGAATTTTTAATATATAAATAAATAAATACATATAGATATTTGTCTTTATATATATTTATTTTTTTAATTTTATTTTTATTTATTTATTTTTTTTTTATTTTTATGTATATTTATTATTTTTTTAATTATGTACATATATATGTATTTATGTATAATATATATATATATATATGTAATCTATATATTAAAAAATAATAATTGAATATAAATACATAAATATATAAATAAATATATGTATTTGTTTTTATATATATTTATTTTTTTATTTTTTTTTTATTTATTTATTTTTTTTTATTCATATATATACATATAT
>JAQQBS010001424.1:2554764-2569843 GCA_030347275.1 Microctonus aethiopoides
AAAAAAAAAAAAAAAAAAAATCGCTATCAAAAATTCAAATAAATTTTTTGTTACAAATTTAAATTATTTCTAAATCAAATACAATTTAAATTAATATTAATTATTCAATTCATTAATAAATCCTACTGCAAATATTAAGTATTATCAAACACAAAAAAGTAGATAAAAATAAAGAAATAATAATAACCTGAAAGAATATTTATATACAATATTTATATAAATGAATAAAAATTGAAATATTAAGAATGAATTTATTTTAATGAACAGTAATAATTCACTTTAGCATCGATATGTATACTTGAACGATCGTGTCTGAGGGTTATAAATGGCGTCGATCGTTTAACGTTCTACTAGACAGGTGATGTGAGCCAAACTATATATACATCTATATAAATGTATATACACTTGATCTTAAATGCTTTTATACAGTTTATCGTTATAGCCCTAACTATCAACCTCGTTCGTTCGTTCTCTTTATTTTCAAGTGCTCTCTTTGTTCGCGCCCTCTCTCCGAAGTTCACGAGAGATTAACCGGCTGTTTTCCATCCATCACATCAAACCATAAACAGATATATTTCACATATGTGTTTAAATATCTATACACCATTAAATAAGAAAGCGTTATTAATTGCAAAACAATGATCGTAAATCATTCGACTTTAAACTCTCTATATAGACACATACCACACTATATTATTAACCCTCCACACGAATATTCCCATTATTTAAAAATCAATTTCCAATTGTTTTAATTCAATATTTTATAATTAATTTTGTTTTTTATTTTTAAATTATTTTATATTTATTTATTTTTATTTGAGAGAAATGGAGCAATTTATTTATTAATCCTCAGTCGCGTCTTAATGTTTAGAGGGATATTATATTAAGACTTTTACAACGAGGATTTAAGTGGTAATTCGCTCGTTGAACTCGCGGAAAAGCCACACGAGACATTTCCAAATCCTAAATCCTATTTTGTATCTTTCTCCTTTAGTGAAATGGAGAATTAAACGCCAAGTTTTCACTAATGTTTCTTGTTACTACTACTGCTTTTAATGTCTCTTATATACTTACACTGCCAACTAACTAACTCCCTTTCAACTCTTGCATCAGTGGAATGTATAAATTTGTAATATTTAAAAAAATTTTTTTGTCTGAATATTTGAAATAAAAATAATTATTTATATGATATCAAAGGTAGAATTATTATTTGGTAGAATGTTAAAGATGATAATAAAGATGATGAGGGAAATGTATGATTGGAAACAAATGAAGAAGAATATATGTAAGAAGATGCTGAGAATGAAGGCGGAGAATTAATTACAACGAGCAATGCACGATCATAAACAAGTGAGATGATCGACCCATCATTAAGGCTGACGTAGCTCTCGATAATATTATGCATCGAGATATTGCAGCGGGTGCACGTGCCTCATGCAAAACACCATACGCGATTTTATGTTGTCATGAATCGAAAGAAGATTGAGATGAATTTTCAATCTTCTTTCTCGTTGTTATTCATATAATTTTTATTCACATTTTTAATTTTTTTTTTTTCTTCATATATGTTATTTAGTATAAACTGCACATAAATAATTGTACTATTGTATATTATTACGTCTGCCACACCCCCCTACAAAAATTCATTCATAATTTAATTGGAATATTAATTTATAAAATTTAACAAATTTTTTTATCACGAAAAAATTATTATTTCGTTTTTTTTTTTTTATATTTTAGTATTTTTTTTCTTATTTATTTATTCTTTTTTTATTTTGGGGAAAAGCTTTAATGTAAGAGTAGATGCGTATAAAAGAGATGGAAAAAGAGACAAGGGAAATAAGTAACGATACAGTAAGGATGTTACAAGTATAACTGAGCGGGAAACTCGAAAGAAGTGACACAATGACTCTCTAGGGGATGATTTCATAATGAGGCCATGCCACCCGCCCCATGAACACAATTCGAGTGTACACTACACACATATATACATGTATGTATAACAGGAGACACCCTTTTTCCGTTTGCCATCATGCATTACCAGATTAGCAATAGTATACGGAATGACAAAATTCATCTTTGAATTTTTTTTCTGTTCTATTCAACTACAAATTTATAAAAGAAATCGAATCAACAAGCAAAAAAAATTTTTATACGTGTCAGCTACATTGTCTCAATATTAAAAAAATATTTCAATCATTAATATAATAATTAATTAATTAAAAAATATATATACATGCATATTTGTAATAATAAATTCAAAAAATGAATTTATTTGTTTCTTAAAATAATTTATTAAACTTTACAGAACAAAATAATCATTTTTTCAATAAATATCTCCAAATATTTCCATCATTAGTATAACAATTAATTCATTAAAATATATATATATATATATATGTATATTAATAATAATAAATTCAAAAATAAATAATTTATTAAACTTAACAAAAAAAAATAATTTTTTTAATAAATATCAGCAACACTGTCTCAAAATTAAAAAAATATTTCAATCATTAATATAACAATTACTTCATTAAAAAATATAAATATGCATTTTTTTATAATAATAAATTAAAAAATGAATAATTTATTAAACTTAACAAAACAAAAAAAATAATTTTTTCAATAAATATCAGCGACACTGTCTCAAAAATTAAAAAAATATTTCCATCATTAATACAACAACTAATCCATTCAAAAATCCCCATTCATAAAAATAACCGCAAAAATAAATAATTTACAAATCTCAAAAAAAAAAAAAAAAAAAAAAAAAAAAAAAAAAAAAAAAAAAAAAAATTAATAAAAATAAAATGATATAAATAATTATACGAAATTCCATCGGGATAAAGCGCATAATATAACCGCACAAACGGCACATTAAACTTTATCTGCCCTCTACCGGTGGCGCGCACAGCGTGAAAAAACCCGCGCGCGCAAGCAAATGCGCTCAAGATTCAACCTCCCTCCCTCTCTCTTTCTCCCTCTCTCCCTTTCTCTATCTCTCTCTCTACATATACATATATCTTCCACTCATCTGCGCGGAGAGATTTCAATTATTAGAGGGAATTACTCTTGTGCGAGCATATACATATCTTCTATACACTTATATATTTTCTGCCGCATATACAATATACAAGCCACCAAGAAATTTGAGTTTCTTAAGACACGAGTTACACGATCAAGTATATGAAAAGAAGACACATATATATCCCACATACACAAACAAATGAAGATGATCCTATGAGGTTATATACGCGAGAGAGGGCAACACTGGCATCATCAAAGCCGCGCATCATCAGAGCGGTGAGAAAATAGCCTTCAATTGTGATTACAGGGGGCGGCTTTCTCTCTTATTCCCTCTTATATATTCACTCTCTCTTTTACATATGTATATACATACAGATATTAGGTCCCTTCATCCTCGTATATTTCTTATTCTCTCCATTCCGCTCTGCCAAAGACCAAAGCAAAGTAAAATAAAGTAATGTAATTTTAAAATAATTCAAAATAAATAATAAAAACACATCAGTGTTATAGAGTTTATAGTTAATTTAAAATAATATTATTAAATTGTTCCGTGTTTTTTTTATTATTATTATCTCTGTCAATGAGTCAAGAGGAATAATTGGATGATATAAATATAAAAGACAGGATAAATAATAAATATAAACATATGTGATGGAAAAATATAGAGAACGATAGGGGTGATGAAGAAGAGATGGGCGAGTTTAGTTCAGGATTTTCCCAATATGCCATAGTTCCATACATCACATCGTCGGGCTATGATACCAGAGGAGCCACTGCCGGCCCGACAAACTGGGGAAACCTGACCAGAAATATGATGTCATTTATATGGTAATACATCGGAATCCCGTCATTTAGATACTTTGATGATTAATGTCTTTGACGAAGACAACGCCAGCTGGTGTATGTCCCTTTTTTTTTATTTTTTTTTTCATCTCTTATTTTTCGTGGGTATGTATTTGTATATACATCACTGATACACTATTCTTCTTGACCACCCCCCCTCAACAACAATCCAACAATCCTTAGAAAGCAAAAAAAAAAATAAATATTTTGTTGAACGTTTTAAAAATAAAATTTTTAATCGATATTATATTTTTTTTTCTTTCATTCTGGGTTAATACTTAAAGTTGGAAATTTGCGGACAAAAGTCGACGCCCTGTACTCTATGTATTTGTGTATATAACGTATAATATATGTATGTATGTATATAGTTGAGGCCGCAAAAATGAAGACGACGGTGACATCGAGACGTCGTTGCGTGTGTCTCATTGGTATTCCATGGTCGTGACGCCCTCCGCGCCACTTTGCGCAAAAAAATGTGAACTTAATAAGAAAAGCCTCGAGTTGTAGTAGGAGAGACGCCAGAGCTTTTGTTAAGAACAGTCTTTCTCTCTTTTCTATGTACTTTTATCCTTTACATCCCTCAATATATTTTATATTATGTATACATCCATCTTTATCTCTACATAACATTGTGAATTTTATTTATTATTTGATGAAGTAAAATCAATCTTAACAATGAAAAATTTCTTTGCATATTAATTCCCAATTTTTTTTTTTTCAACGATTAAATTAATTATATATAAAAATAAATCGGTTAAGGCGGATAAATGTGCGGTCAGAAATTTCTTGGTTTGTTCTTTTGTTCTGTCTCGTTTCTCTTTACTTTTAACTTTCTCACCACCCACCCTACGGGGACCCCCTCACAGTTTCTTCCTGCGGTGTAATGAAGGAGAGAGAGACGTCAACGAGGCCTATCCGCACTCAATTAGTGTGATTATATGATCCTCCACCTTTTTTTTTTTTTTTTACTCTCTTTCACTGGTATTCATTCCGACACGTTGCTAAATTGTCCGGTAAATCGACGACAAGACGAATTTCTTTGTGTTTAAAAAGAACACTCCCTTAAAATTTTCATTTCATTCATGTACATCCTTTAATCAATTATTCACAGCCGAGTGAATTGTATTAATTAAATATTATTCCTGTCTTTTTAAATTCACTTTACACCACAAAATAATTATTTTAAAAATTCCTCGATGAAATAAAATATTATAAATAGTTGAAAAAAAATAAATAAATATAAATAAAATATTTTTGTACACATTTTTGACAGTGGTTTGAAGCCACCGCGCGGCAGAAAAATGAATCTTCGTTACCGACAATTTATTATTGATTATCACAGTCGATAAAAAATATTTCTACTATTGATTAGTCGATAATTAAGATTCCTTATCAATTAAATTATATTCCACCCTATAAATATCAATTCAAAATAAATAAATTAAATTATTAATTCAAATAAAATACCTTAACACATTAACATAAAAAAAAATCAAAAAAATTTTTTTCTTCTATTCTTTTTACATTTCAAATTAAATTGTGTATTGAAAAAGAATGATGTATTTTTGGATTAAATATTGAGGTCATCGACACTCCATGGTTCCTATACATACATATATATACATACATATATATACATATACTGAGATGGACAATTGAATAATTCCATTCGTGTATCACACGCGACTCGTGAAAAAAAAAAAAAAAAATAAAATAAAATTCGTATAAATACCGGAAGCAATCATGCATTCAATCAACGATTTCTTTGTCGAAGGGAGATGTCCCCTGCATGGAATGGAGCCTATACATGCCCCTTGCCCCTTATCAATTTTTTTTTTCACACACATACACACACAGACAATTTCTCTATACTCTTTCTCTTCACTTGATGCTTCCATCTATGCAATTCACTCGTTAAACCTTTTCACTCGTTTAAATATACACACTCTTGCCATGATGAGAAACAATATTGTCACCCAAGCACGCAAAGGAATACAATAAAATATATATTTAATCATTTGACAAATTAAAATAATATAAAGAAAAAAAATTTTAAAATAAAAATCAAACTTAATTTAATTGTTAAATTATTTTTCCAATTGTAATCTGACTAATTGCAACCTGTTAACCGGTATAGAGATCACATATACATACACACATATATCTATATACTTATATATTATGTGTATATACATATGTGTAATAAAAACGTGTGTGTTCTTGTGTTGCGCGGTCGTGCCGAGAAGACGGAGCACGTCCGGCCGTTTTCATTCATCGTTTTCATTCATAACCGACCAACAAAGTATATATATATTTACAATAAATGTCCGCGGTCTTATCCTTATATATATATTATATATATGTACATATTCATTGTCCTAGTGTTACATCTTATTTCATTTAAATAAATATATTTATATTTATTTTCAATCATCAAAGATTGAGAAATAAAAAATAAATAAAATGAAAATTGATATTTTACTTATGAATTAATTTTATTTATTTTTTATCATTTTATAAAAATATTTCCATTGGCTCTAGAGACACTTTGGCTTAATGTATTTGAAGAGACATACCCACAAGTGTTCTTAGTTAATTACTTATATATATACGCGTTGAAAAAAAAAAATAAAGAAAATATAAGTGAAGATAACAAATTTGAAGAATATTTAGCACAGTCTCGAGGGCATATTCAATAAAGAATTGAAAGAGAAAAATTTTTTTTACACTTGACCCGACTTTGTCTTGTCGTTTTCTTCTTCTACTGCAGTACACACACACACACACACACACACACACACTTACGTTTATTATATTTATTTATATTATATATTTTAATATATGTACGTGTAGAAAAAAAAAATACAAACGTTTTTACAAAACTCTTGGCAATATCTCTGCACAAGTACATAAACCATTGAAAATATCACGAGGTAAAATCTCCTCATAAATATTCGCTCTATTTCACGAGGAAGAGTAAAAGAAAAATGAAGTACGAGAGAAGGGGGAAATTGACTGGAAAATATTTAATATTTTGAGTGTGTGTTGTGGTTATATTATTGCCAGGATCAGAATGTGCTATGAGCAGATGGGAAGAGCAGTATATCTTTTTTATTTTGAGTCTCTTTATTCTCTTAATGCATTTACTGAGTAATACAAAACCACACAGATATATTTATTTATTTTTCCTGTCAATTGAGGACTTTAAATTTAAAAGGACATTTTGTGATTACTGGAGACATGCTTCTGATTTATATATCTACTGCAGCATATACACAATTAAATTTTCTATATAACCTACACCACAAAATGTCTGGATTTTAAATTAAAAATAAAATAAAAAAAATTTTTTTTTCTATTTTATTTGTTTAATTCTTTTTTTCCTTTCTTTTCTTCTTCGACAGTCATATAAACTGAAAGCCAATGCGAGTGGATGAAATCGATAAAACTTTTCTACTCACTGCTTTCACATTGCAATATATATATACATATATAGGTGTGTATCTACGTGATGTTGAGAAATGGAATTCTTTACGATTTTCCAAGTTTTATTGTATAAAATAAAAAAAAAACTAATTTTTATTTGATTTTCTAAAGAGAAAATAGAGATTAAATTTTAAAAAATTGTCATATGGAATAATATAAATAATAATTTATCAACATTATAGATAAATTTATTATTAATGTATACTCATGTGCATAAAAATAAAACAAATATAAAAAGTTATAAAAGAGAATAAAAAAAAAGAGACAATAATAACACTGATGTGTATATTGCCTTGAGGCATCACCTTTCTCTCCCTTTTTTTTCACAACAGTCCCATCATAAATCCACTTTCGATTATGTTATCTAATGGGAGTATTATGCAACATGATTGCTGGCTTTAAGGTGCCGACCCCGCGTGACCGTCAACCGCGTACGTCTCTCCATCATATATCCAAGGGATATATTTTATCTATCCCTTCACCCACTACTTCTTCTTCTTCCTCTTCTCTCTCCATCCAATCTTTCATATCAAAGACTTAAATATTTTTCTACACATATTCCCAAGTATAACGTACAAATTGCAAAACACTTTATAATTCCGCTAATTAATTAATAAAAACCATTCGTCATTTAATTTATAATTATTTGTCATAATTAAAAATTTTTACTTCCACAAAAAAAAAAAAAATAAATAAAAAACAAATAATAAAAATGTTTATATTTCAAATCAAGTGTTTATTTAAAACAAATAACATATTATAAATATATAGCAACAAAAAAAAATTAGGGATTATTATTAATTATAGAAATTATTATATAAAATTTATTTTTTTTTTTAGATATAAAAAAAATGAGAAAATCCTGTACAATATCTATATCCCTTACATATTCCCCATTGGTCCTAATTAAATGTATATGCTAATTTCTACTAGAGAGCGAAAGTATATATATTATATAGGGTACGATGCTTATACGAGCGTGGATTGAGATTACGTAGCAAAATTATGAAGCGAGTTAAATCAGCCCACAAGATTAAATCGGTACTGCAGTTATCTGTTACCCAACCTCTTTGCTAAATATATTTATATACATATATATTATCCCTTGTGTGCTCCAATATATAGTGAATATACTACCACAGTCCCTTTTCCGTTTATTTGCAACCCTCAACTGAGATAAGAATTTACCGGTTGAAATCTCAAACGTCTCAATGAGATTAAAAAATAACTAAATAAAATATAAATATTTTTTTTATATTCAATTTTTCATTTATTTTATTTTATTATTTTACTATTATATAGTTTCTTGAAGGGCTTTTTTTGGTTCCTTTCACTATTTAAAGGTTACGTGGGATATTAAAGCAAAGGAGAAAGGGTCAGTGTTCGTGCGTATATGCGAGAGAGACGCGTCCGAGTGTAAAGGTATTTGAATTGGCTGCATATGTATACAGATATATAAGGGTTGGACACGCTTGGACGAGTTGAACTGTCAGGGGATTGTGCATGTATGTATGTGTTGAATAAAAAGAGGTGAAATCCCTGAGGGGTGCTACACTGTGAAGATACTCGGCACGGGCCCATAGTAAAAAAAAGAGAAAAAAAAATTTGTGAGTCAAGATGAGAGAGCGAGTAATATAAAATTCGAAGGAAGTAAAAGAAGAAGCTGAAGAAGAAGAAGATGAAGGAAGGTATACTATAACCCAAAGGACTCTCTCGACCTTCCTTACAATGCGACACCTCATTTCCTTATCTTTAACAGCCCGTTATATTCCCTCGCACTTGCTCATCTTTTTTTTTTCCATCACTTTTGCACTCATTTCTTTAAACACTTTTAATACTCTTCACATCAGAAAATAAAATATAATTCATCATTTAAAATTCGCAAATGAATATTTTACATGACAATATACATATTCTCTTTTTGCAATTAAATCCAGTGAATAATTTAAATAATACTGTGTAATTAAATATTGAATTAATTATGATGAAAAATATTTTTAAATGGAGTAAAAAAATTTTGTTTAGTTATTAAAATATTTTCTAGCTCTTTTGTTTCTATAATTCTTTTATTGTATATGTAATAAACCAATGCTTGGGTATAGGAAGAACAATAGTGAATGAATAAATAAAAAATAAAATAAAAAATATAGATGAAGTGTCGCGGAAATGGTAGAAGAATCATCAGTCAGCCTGGATGCTCATGTTATAGAGGGTGACGCGCAATGTCCGTTCAGTTCACCCGCCGGCCAATAACACCACCCAATCCTATACAGCTCTAACCTCCCCCCTGTCGATTCCACCCCTGAGATAGTCTCCCTTATATTGCGATGGTGTGCACAGTCCAAAGTCAAGTCGTGCTGTGAAAAATGATCGTTCCTAAATTGCCCGCTTACATGATAAATATACAGCTGCTTCGACTTTTCTTATTCACATATATATTTGTTGGCATTTTTTTTTTTTTTTGAACGCACGTCCGACATTTTTACGATAAGAGTTAATATTAACTTTAAAGATTGACATGAAAAAAAAATTAAACGTGCTTGGGCAAAATTTTATAAGTTAATCATAAATTGCAATATTGAATTTGAAAAATGATAAATTAAAATTATAAAGAGAAAGTAAAATAAATATGTACAAAAATTAAAGTGAGATGTTTCTTTTACGAGGGAAAAAGATCAATATCATTTATCTGAATATAAAAAAAAATATGTATGTGTAAAAAAAAAATAAATAAATAGAAAATAAAAGAGAGAAAGGTGAAAAGTTTTCCGGTGGATAAAGTTTACGGGGCACGCGACCCTATCTTACCCTAAAAATCTTATATCGCTCTTTTTCTTTTTTATGCTCTCACTTTTTGTCTTGTTCTATTGTTGTCCAAGTGGTTTGTTAACCAATTCCGCATAGTGTCGGAAGCCGCCGCGCACGCACTCTTGAAGTTTTTTAAGAGAACGAGAGATGATCTGATGCGGGTGCTACTTGATGCACACTACATGATAGCTGCAGGTTGGTAATAATATAGTCATTCACATTTATTTCCCTTTGGGAAAAGTGAAAAGAAATAAAGGGTAGCTGGTCGTTAAAATGTAAACATCAGGTACGGAGTGAAAGGATCAAAAGATGAGACTACCTAAAATTTTATTATCTATTTATAAGATGAAGGAACTAAATTAAAATTAAAATTTATTTTTTGTTTCATTTCTTTAACTTTATTATAAAATTAAAAAAAAATTATTTTGAAATAATTATTTTTGGTTTCAAACAAATGAATTAGAAAATATTATTTTTCTATAGAATATTAACAAATTGACTTCAAAATAATTATTAATAAAATTATTAATAAAAAATAAATAAATCAAAATAAAAAATTAATAAAATTACATTTAGATAAATATATTTTCAAAGTAATTAAAAATAATTATACAGTGTATAAATATTCGAGAAATGATTTTATAAATTAATATATTACCTCATAATGAAGTTGTCATGAAGGAATAAAACTGTATCTTGAAATATATCCTCTGAAAAAATAAAAATAAATAAATAAAATGTATACATTGGAGATTATATTTTCCAGTGTGTCTTTTTGAGTTTTTATATTGAAAGAGTGGCCCCGTTGAGTATCCGAGGACATTGCTATAGGACACAAGATCAAATCCCAAGATTTTAAAGTCTCATGGGACATTTAAGAGAGGGGATATAGACACCCCACTGTTAGAAATTGCACAATTGTATTTTTTTTTCTTCACTCTCTTGTTAAAATGGTCAATGTCTTTCACTTCACATGCAACACTACATTGTTTTACTCAGAAAAATAGTGCTATCTCACTTCTATTTTTTCTCTTATTTTTCACCACATACCACGATTGACATCTTTGACTTTTATGTCGATACCCAAACGCCATAGTAAAACAAGTGTCGTCGGCAAAAAGGTGAAAGAAATAAAGAAATGTATAGATAAGCAATAAGGGAAAGATCGTAAATTTTTTTTTTTTCTTCACCTTAATATACATGTATATTCAAAAAAGATATATGTATCTATATATATTCCACTTGGTTTCTCTAGAATGTAAAAGACAATAGAAGAAAAAAACACACATCAATAGATCAGGTGACAAACAAAATTGAAATAAATTTATTTTTTCCATTTCTCTCTTTAACTCTGGGTGAAAATCTATGTATTATAGTCACTTGACCGCATACTCACTTCGTATATACAATAATTCAAAATATAATGGAATGTGGGGTAATGTATAGTCGAGCGGTGAAGCGTAACACTGAGGATAAAAAAAAGAAAATGCGAAAAAAAAAAAAAAATAAAAAAAAAAAATAAATAAATAAATAAAAAAATAAATAGTGAGTGGATTATTGCGGTTTTGCGGCTGGACTCACCGTCGCTCGACATAACTCAAAGAAATGGCATAAAGCCACCATATAAATACATACACATCTATATAAGCAACATCCAATTTTCACATACCAAAGTGTACAATGTAAATTATATTCATACGCATCTCCATTAAATATATATATTATATGCACAAAATTCTAGATTAACTTGAAATGCCAAGTCGCAAAATAAAAAAAAAAAAATATTTTATCCATAGAAATTTGAAATTTTATTCTGCAATATTTTTACAAATATTTTTTTTTATTTTATTCTCGTACATGAAGTGTGTAGGGACAATCAAACATCATCGCAGTACACGGTTGACGACGAGAACCGGATGTGAGCGTTGGAGAAAGAGAAAAAAAATTATATATATATTTATTTTTATGTATAAAGCTCTCTAGTGAGGGAGTAACATCGCAGCGCATGCTATGGAAAGAAAAAAAAAGGTGCGTAAACGCGCGCGAGAGAAGAGAGCTCTCCCTCTATTATATGTATATATACGTACATATATACGACACATTAGCATGCGTCCCGCGAGTCTACATATTTTGGGGAGTCGACGAGTTGAATACCAATATTACGCTTTGACATTCCAATAAAACGCGGCCGATTTGTTTACGAGCATGTCCATCATCCAACTCTCTTTCTCTCCTCTCTTTTTTTTCTATATTTATATTTTTATATGTATAGAATATGTATATATAGGCTTGTATATATGTATATAAATTATTTTTTCCAGTCGCGACAAATTTTTTACGAGCATTGACTTGAAATTAAATTTAATAAAAAATTATTTATTTTACAAATTTTATTTAATTATAAAAATAAAATAAAAATTGGATAAATTGCAGGTGCTCCAGATGAGAGAAAATTTGTTTTGAGTTTGTTTTATGTGTATATGTATAGTGTGTAGTATATGTATAAAATATGAGATAAGGGATATGAGATAAAAGTGAGAGCTGAGAGTTGGGACTAGAAATATAATTCTTGTTGAAAGTAATGGCGAGACAGGAAGAAGGATAAGAATGAAGAACTTATATATTTGTGTATATATGTATGTAAGAATATAAGTGAGGGAAGCAAAAGGAGAGGAAAAAGATGAAGAGCTGTGGATAGCGAGGAAGAGAAAAAGATCATACGAGAGATAATTGTAGAAATATGATTTTTCTTTTCGCGGTTAGAAGAAAAGAATTATTTTTAAATGAATATAATTTTTTTATTAAATTTTTTTAATAGTAAATTTACCAAGTAATATTTTTTTTTTTAGTTAATTTTCTATCAGTTTGATAAATTTATTTCCATTGCAAATGCGTATATTGATAGCTGGAAATAGAATAACTTAGCCGCATTCAACCGAGGAAAGATTGAAAACGATCGAGAAAGAAATAAAAAAATAAAATAGATAGAGTGAATGAGCGATTGGCTATTTCACACCACATTGACCCTTTCCTTCTTTCTTTTTTTCCTATTTTTCCATCGTCTTCGCTTTTCATATATATATATACTTGATATTGGTATTCATTCTATTTTATGCAACAATGCGATTTCGCGCGGTCATCCGATTTCTTGCTCTCAATATATACTATTTTTCTTAGACATCTATTATTCTGTGAGACCCAAGAAAATCCATCTCCATACCAACGACACCACCACTTTTTCTTATTCCTTTATATACATGACGTTCTACTGATCATCTAGCTATGTTTTCTATTCTTATTCCGTTCACCTTAATATATCTCCAGAAAATAAAAAATACAAAAAATATAAAAAATAGAAAATAAATTTCACAATTTCCCTTACATCATCATCATCATCATACTCAATGTATATATTATATGATTATGCTAATGAGCATCGATTGTTCACGATCAGCTGTTGGCCCCTATATTCAAACTGCTCATTGAGCCATACAAATCCCTACAATTTTTTTCCTAAAAAAAAAAATACATTTGGGTGATTTTATTCTAGCTGATATTTTTTTATTCAAAAATTTTTTTATTATATAACAGTATAGGAAATGAAAAATCACAGTTAGAATAGAATCATCCATATATGTATATATAAATCTACATTTATATATAAAATAAAAATTTATAAATATGTAAATAAATATATTTATTTATTTATATTTTTTTTATTTATATTATTTATTTATATTCATTATACATATACATAAATAAAAAATAAAATAAAATATATACACATTAATTAATATAAAATAAAAATTTATAAATATGTATATAAATATATTTTTTTATTTAATTATTTATATTTTATTTATTTATATTATTTATTTATATTCATACGTATACATAAATAAAAAATAAAATAAAATATATATACATTAATTAATATAAAATAAAAATTTATAAATATGTAAATAAATATATTTATTTATTTATTTATTTATTTATATTTTATTTATTTATATTATTTATTTATATTCATACGTATACATAAATAAAAAATAAAATAAAATATATAAACATTAATTAATATAAAATAAAAATTTATAAATATGTATATAAATATATTTTTTTATTTATTTATTTATATTTTTTTTATTTATTTTTTTTATTTATATTTTTATTTATATTATTTATTTATATTCATACATAAATACATAAATAAAAAATAAAATATATGCATTAATATAAAATAAAAATTTTATTTAAAAATGTACAATAAAAAAAAATAAATTTTATTTATTTAAATTCTTTATTGATGAATATATTATATTTGAAATTGTCGAAAACAAAAATCTCACAAATGCAGTGTCGTTGAAAATTGCATTAAACTATTCTGTTGATTAAGCCACATAAAGTGGCGACGAATGGAAAACCGAGTAAAGAGAAACTGCAAGAGGGGATGGAAAACTAGGGGATCCTATCTCTGTTGAATTCCATGGTGTACACAAGAATTGGTATACGCGGCTAATAAAATTTTCGTAACCCGATCCCGCATGTAAATTTTCGTGTCTGCAGAAGAGACATTATATATATAGATACATATATACATATATATTTAATACATTTATAGGGGATGAAAAAACATGAGTGGGGTGGCTTGAGAGTTGTCACATTGCTCGAAACAATGTTTAACGCCATAGAGGGGTATAGGTAGGCGTATTGTTATTTTAAATAGCCATTATTTGATTTTCAAATTTTTTTTTTTTTTTTTCATTCTCTCACATGTACAATGATAGAATAATTATATATATAGCAATAAAAGGGTGCAATACTTATATACTATAAGGGTAATATAAAAAAGTGGCACTTGATTAATCAGCAATTGCTCCTTTGCCTAAAATCAAAATAATAAAAAATAAAA
>JAQQBS010001424.1:2570091-2596905 GCA_030347275.1 Microctonus aethiopoides
ATTAAATAATATTATTAAAGTAAATAATATAATTTTTTTATTATATTAAATATTTAATATAATAATAAAAAATAAAATGAACAAAAAAAACCAAAAATATATTAAATTAAATATTTAATAAAATTTTATTTATTATTATATTAAATATTATAATATAATAATATAATTAAATAATATTATTAAATTAAATAATATAATTTTATTATTATATTAAATAATTAATTTAATAAACAAAAAAAAAACCAAAAATATATTAAATTAAATATTTAATATTATTTTATTTATTATTATATGAAATATTATAATATAATAATATAATTAAATAATATAATTAAATAATATTATTAAAGTAAATAATATAATTTTTTTATTATATTAAATATTTAATATAATAATAAAAAATAAAATAAACAAAAAAAAAAAACAAAAAATATATATTAAATTAAATATTTAACATAATTTTATTTATTATTATATTAAATATTATAATATAATAATATAATTAAATAATATTATTAAATTAAATAATATAATTTTATTATTATATTAAATAATTAATTTAATAAACAAAAAAAAAAACAAAAAATATATTAAATTAAATATTTAATATAATTTATTAATTTATATAAATCTTTAATTATTTTTTATACATAATTATAAACATACATAACACTAGGTATTTTTAAATTTTACTTATATATATATATATATATTAGCAGTATATATGTACTGGAAAAATTAGGACTTGTCAATGCAGTGTACAATACAATATTTTTTTTTGTTCATGTGCTGCATTAAATCTGGACAACGAATACATGTGTGTGCACACACATACAGGCAGGCAGACACACATATATATTTTGCTTTATCAACCGAGCACCCTTTCAAAGCAAGAGAAAGAGCCCAGAATGTCTCGCAGTTGATTAGACTCTATTTACTGTCGTCTGAGTTTAACTAAAGCTCTACACTATCTCACTCCCTTTCTCCACCTCTCTGTAAGTATGGGGTGGCTATGTTCAATTCTATCCCCTGTACCTTTATATATATATAATGCTCCTTTTGCGGCCAATCAACCGCCCATACACGAGACACGCGACTTATAGACAACCCCTCTACACACGATCAACGAATTACTGAATCTGTTACAAAATTCTCCAGGTTTATTTATACATTATAAATAAAGAAAAAAATATATAAAATAAATACTCGATTGTCTTCAATTAATATTTATCTTTATTATCAATTAAGTTTACATATTTATTCAATTAATATTTATCTTTTTTATCAATTAAGTTTACATATTTATTTTTTATTCCCTCGATCAATGGACAATTATTTTCAGAGAGAAAAAGATCGTATAGTTTTTTTTTTTTTTGTTGTTAGAAAGGCGACGAATAACAAAGTTACCAATCGGTTGCTCTCTCGGGGTCGAAGGATGTTACGTACTGCAGAGAGGGGGTTGGGTTGCCTTGGAATAATTAAGTGACGCAAGGGAAAATGCTAACAAAAAAAAAGGGCGAGAAAAAAAGTGAGAGGGAGGATTGGAAAAAAAAAAAAATATAAAACTCGAAGAAAGAAAGAATTTACTTCAATATCTGCTATACCGTTTTGTATGTGTGTATTGTATGTATGTATGTATGTATGTGTGTGTATTGTGTGTGTGTGTGCACTGTAGAGAGAGGAAAAAAAGTATCCAAAACAGAGGGGCGCAAATACCCACTAATCTTTCTACGACGACAGCTATAATTGAGGAGAAAAATCTAATTATAATAGAGCTCGCGATACTCCCGCAGGGGGTACATCGTCATCTTTACAACCCCCATGCTCCTACTAATTCAGCACATAATTTTTTGTGTGCATGTTAAAACGAAAGAAAGAAAAAAAAACATGAATATTGTTTTTTTTTTATTTTTTTTTTCTTTTTTTTTTTCGTATGGTCTTTGTATAATAACAAACGAATGCTAATATATCACTATCGTTTGTCACCCCTCTTTGACATTCGGATTAGCTCAAATAGTTGTCGTTTATATAATATAACCATCAATTGTTATTCAATTTTATCTTTGAACAGGTGTAGCCAATGACAAATTAATAATTTTGTCAATTTTTTTTTATCTTGTAAATTATAATATATATTATTTAACTTCTGTCTTTATAATTCTTTTTTTATTTCAACGCACTGCAGCTATATGTACATTCGTGTTTGTATATCGATATAGTACATGGTGTTGAATAAAAAATGAGAAAATTAATATTTTAATAATTATCATAGAGGAAGTTGTCCTCCAACTTTATGATTAATGTACTACTCGCGATGTGATAAAGAAAAAATTACTTTATGAAACCTTATGTATAAATATTTATATATATGTATATATTCTTTATCTTGGAAGAAAGAGAAAATAAGTGGCCATTTACTTTCGTCTGGTTGAGAAATATACGAGAACAAGAAATCGAAAGAGTAAAAAAAAAAAGGGAAGCAGTATATACTTTATAAATATCTCTATTTATAAATACATAAATTTATTTCAAAATTTTTGTTATCTCATTTCGCATTTTCATTATACATCTTTTTCCCCTTGATGCAATTTTTATTATTATTGTGATTAATATCCTCTGCATTGATAATTTAATTCAACCTTATATATACCCAAATGTTAATAATAAAATTAAATTCACAATTTTTAATTTCAATTAAATCAATAAATATTTATTATCATTTTATTATCTCTATCAAACAAATAATTATTTAAATAATAAAACAGATATAATAATTCTACATATATATAATTGATTTTTAAATAAAATATATATTTGTTTATTAAATATATTAAAATAAAATAGCACAAAATGAATGATAATACATATAAAATAATTTTGTGTATAATATAATAAAAAGGGAAAATGTATAAGAAAAATATTTTATTAGTAGCACGTGATGTGTTTCACTGCACAGGTGGAACAAAAACGAAACACAAATTCAAGTCAATAGAAACAGGAGCAAGGATTATATACAATAATAATATATAGCTAGTAGATTTTAATAGTCCCACCCCCTTTTGGTAAGGGAGTTGAAACTCTGAGATCGTACATTGCTTCTGTAAGATAGTTAAGATAATATTTGTCTCGTTATTGCACAAGAGAAAGCAAACGAACAAGCAAACAAGAGAGAAGAAATATATGCTCAAATATTAAAGGGGATTTTGTTATAAATAAATATATATATATATATACAAGTACACATATTCTAAATTGCAATCCCTAAGGCTCTACCACCATTCGCTAACCGCCACTGGACCAATTAACTTTCAATTAGACAACAGAGATAACTCCTTATCATGTTCACTATAATACATTGTGCGCGGGGTGGAAAGGAAACATTGGGGATTTTATGGGTAATATTTTTCTTTTACAACATAAATGTACTATAGGATGATACTTATATACGTCACTAACCCTTAAATATCAAAGATATTTATTAAATTAATTTTACTTTCCATCGTTTAACTCAAAAAAAAAAAAAAAAAAGATTCTGAATAAAATATATGAAAGAAAAATTTTTTTATCATCCAATAATGTTACTGTTGGATATATGTATGTATATATACTTGGCATGCATCTCTTGATACAGAGGAATCCTTATTGTATCGTTGCACGTGATCGTAATGCATAAATAAACATGAATTCATATATATAAAAATATCAGAGACAAAGTTTGTGTGGACTATTTCACCTTATTGCTTTTCCAATTTTTTTATTTTTACTTCGTGTGTATACGAATATTTATAAATGAATATGTCATCAATATATATACATATATATATACATATATATATATTAGGGATAATTCTCCATCAATTTAACATGGTATTTATATTTATATATAGGTTTGATAAAATAATAAATTGATGAAGCCTGAAGCCAATTAGAAAATAGCTAATTTCCTAGTCATGGAATAATTTTAGTGCTGTGGGCAAGAGATTCGCATTAAGATTGATCTTAGATATTTGATAACAAAAACATACACCCACTCATACTATATATACATGCGAATATATATATATATTTATATTATTCGCGCCATGTAGAAATTAAGAGGGTTAATAAAATGCATATTTTATCCTAGAAAAAAAAAAATTATAATAAATATGCATGAAGAGCTTGAGGCAATTTAAATTAATTTTATTCCAGTATATAATTGTTATTTATACTCGTTAAAATATATAAAATGTAGGTGACAACTTGTTGATATTATATTATATCAATAAATAAATTAAAATAAATTTTCATTGATATATTATTTCATGAATTAAAATATATTAATGGATATATCAACGTCGCACATAATATACCATTATCAATACATCGTTTATAGAATTTTTAATGTAATTATGTAATAATCCAGTGGATAAGACCAGCATTGCAAAGAGCCACGTGTGACAAACAAATGAATAAATCAACACCATACAACATATTACTTATAAATAAATATATATTTTTAATTTATTTTAAAGTCTTATTATGAATTAAATCATCAAAAAGATCATACCTAATATAAACAATGAAACAACTGTTATATTATTAATATATTTATAAATATTAAAATTATACATAATTATTAACAAATTAACTTAATAAAAAATTTATTTTTGACAGTTGGTTGAATATTTTTTATCTATTACTTATTTATCAATTTTTTTTATTTAGTTTTCCTGTATTTGACGTTGAAAATTTCTTTGACATCGCGTTCCTGACCCATCCATATGTGAGAGCTGGTGGAGTAGGCGCGGTTTACTGTGTGCGGTTGTTATACCATCGACAAACTATACAATCCGTGACTGTGGACTATATAACCCACCTACCAATGGTTGATTCTCTTCAGCATTTCGCTTCATCCGGATTCGTGGAACACATTCACGGAGGCAGTCCACAAGTGCGCCTGACGAGCCACGCCTGTTTCCGTTCGCGCGTGCTTCAACATCATCTCTCTATCTCATTTTCTCATTTTACTATAGATATATAACATCAACTCGCCTTCTCTTTTTCTCATTCGCTCATACTTTATCTCTGTCGCGCTTATGCTTTGGCTTTTACTCCCCCACGTCGCGCTTCAACGTCTACGTCGTGTAGACGACAACTTGCACAGTAGAGTCACATTCCCTAGTCAGCCGCGCACGTATTCAACTCGGTCACCAGCTCTCGACTATCAAAGTGTTGTGTGTTGTAAAAAATCAAGAAAAAAATAAATTAATTAATTAATTAATTAATTAACATTCAACAATTAAAGTTTAACAATTAACATTTAACGCTTAACGTTTCAGAAGTCGATTAAGAAGTTTCACTTTAATAAATAAATAAATAAATAAATAAATAAATAAAAGAAATAACGGAAAGTAATAAAAAAAAAAATTTTTTTTTTTTTGTTTTTAAATTTTATTAATAAAATAATTGTTTAAAGACCAATGTAAAATCATGTGGTGTGCGAGGAAGTTTTGCACGTTGATGATGATTCAAGTGCCATTTTGAAAGAAGTAACGAAGGGGGATAATTAAATTTATTTAGGAATTTTTAAAAATAAAAGTGGTGGATGGTGTAGTGTGATTTAAGTGTTGGAAAATATAAATATAAATAAAAGGGAAAGAAGATGCTGCCGTATCAAATGGCGATGGACTACGGAGGGTTTCAACGACAAAGTCCAGTTGGAGTCGGGGTGGCCGGGGTTGGGGTTGGTGCGCCCCATCAGGGCCCACCCGGCACCCTCAACATCAACCCCGCGTTCACCCACTCCTGGTTCGTACCGGCGGACCTCTGTGTCCCGTACAAACAGAATCAGGGTCCTCTCCTGGAGCCAGGGCATGTTGTTTATTCTCTTATACTTTTTTCTATTCATTTTTTCTTGTATTATTTTATATTTTACACTCATATTTATACACACGTACATATACCTTCATACACATAGTATGCATGTACACTTGAATTATATTATTTTATTAATTATTCAACTGTATATTAAATTTAATGAGGAAAAAAAAATTATTTTATAGACATTTTTATACCAATTTAAATTCATTCAACGTATTTTGCGATGAAAAAAAAGGATAAATATAATGTTGATTATTTTGTATATTGTTCAGAATTGTATTTCAATATACACAAAAAGTCACCCAGGTATTGTTGGAGACTTTAATGCTATTCAACCGCGGGCACGTGCACGCTCGCCTTTCTGTTTAAATTTTCTTCGCTCCAAAATACAAAAAAAAAATTAAGCTATAGAAATAAAAAAAAAACAATGTAACTTGCTGTTAAATATTTCACACTGCACACACGTTGGTTTTTTATATACACACACATATGTGATGATAAAAATCGCACAATCTAATATGAAGCACATTAATTGTGTGTTTTTAAAGGTGTCTAAAAATCACAAAAAAAAAAATCTGAAACAAAAATATTGTTTATAATCCAAATCCAGTTTCTAGATCTTGTTCACTGATATCACATGACTGGATCCCTAGTAAACACATGTAGATCCTATTGTATAAGAACACATCATGGCAAACACTGAACTAGACCCCAAAAAAAAAAAAAAAAGTATATAAAAAGTTGAATGAGCGTCGCGTCTAGCTCTAGAACATGTTTTCAACACTTTGACCCCGACAAACATAATCTTTTTAATTCATCGCCCACTGTATATACCCATCTAAACACACACATAAATAACTCTTTCATGGCAACTGATGAATTGTCATCAGATCAACGTCCATTCGTGCCAACAATAAATTTTAACTTGATTCAACAAAAAAAAAATATATATAAATAAATATAAAAAATTCATTTTATACAAGATCCAAAAATAAGAAACGCACTCAAATACATACATATACATACATACATACAGAGTAGTGTTATAAAAAGATGGGAACAGAGAAAAATCTCGTAACGTATATGCATCAAATTGAAAAATTGAAAAAAACGTATCTAATATTTTTTGAAAATCTATTTCCTGACACCGAAATGAAATGTATAAAATATATATACATTTGGCTTTCAAATAAAAAGTGCCGTGCAAGCACACGTTGTAAAAGTACTACTATCAGTCGGAATGATGAAGGTATTCGTTGTGTCTCTATAGATATCTTGAATTGGATGTACGTTAGGGAGATAGTTTTACTCGTTGAATATAGTCAAGACATAAAGAATGAAAGAAAGAAAGGAGCAAAAATAACGAACAGAGAATAAGTGAGTATACGAGATGGATGTTTATATATATAGATAGATAGATATATACATATATATATATATATAGAGAATTTATATATAAAAAAGAGGTGTTGACGGCTCCCCAGGTTGCCCCGTCAGCGGTCCTCACTTGATCGCATCGGGTTTACTGCTTTGGCGTGACATACTCATCTGCACTACCGTTGTCCAATGTCTTTACACCACCTACCCATCACCATCCCCATTATCCACTCGGCGTGACAGAGCTCCCTGGGGAAGAAAACACCATCCCAGTCCACATTCATTTCTAACTCCATCTTCTGTGCCTTATCCATCTAAAACCAAACATGATTTTACGTGTCATTTTTTTTTTTTTTCATTCTTGATATAATTGTAATTTTTTATTTTTCTACATTTATTTCCGATGCATTTTCATTTGGAATAATGATGGGACAGTTATGTAAGGCTCCAACGGAAAAACGGAAAATAACGTATATAGAAAAAAGAAGTTGGTTATATGTATGAAGAAAGATCATTGACCTTAGCATGGTCACCTATCACCTCACGTTCACGGAAGTCGCACGACAGCCAAACGGATATATGATATCATTTATTATTACTATATTATCATTGTTATTATATATATATGAGGATTGTGCTATTGGAAAGAAGAAGGTTAAAGTTTATACCTGCGAACGTGAGCAATAAATTTTTCGAAAGATGAATAGGTAATAATATCCGTTAGATAAAAAACAGTAAAGTAAAATTATATTTTTTTCAGTTATTATTTCAATTTAAATTTCAACTTTTGGCCCTTTGCTATTTTAATTTCACTAAATTATTCCGCGAGCACACGAAAATTTAATATATTTATCCCTTATACTTTATCAATGAATAAAAAAAAAAAAAACTTATGTATAAACAAATAAACAAAAAATCGAAATAAATGAGTTCAATATTCCAAATTAAATAATCAAATCATTAAACAAATTATCAGAATTTCTCTATTAATATTTTTTATTTATATTATATATTTATATTCTTCTTTTTTTTTTAATTTTACCTTGATATATTTATATATTTTTATATATTTCATTCAGATGAAAAATATAAAAAGGCACAGAAGAAAAGAAAGAGCATGACAAAAAGACAGAGAACCAGCGAGTTTAGTCCTGCACGAGGGAGCCCATTTCCCCGAAAGTTCTCAGGGCCCTCGCACGTGTGTATATAGTGTATGTAGTATAGCTCACGACGACACATCATCGGAAAGCTCATCACGTAGACTTTGAGCCCTCCCTTATCTACGCGTCATCATGAGCCGTCTCGCGTCTCTACAATATACCTCTTGCATGTCGCGTACTTTAACGTATAAACATATATACATATATATATATATATATACACATATATACCTATCCATAGTAGTACATACACTCATCATTTACATCGTAAAGTCATAATAAAAGGGAAAAAAACTTGAGAAAAAAAAAATTTCTTTATTTTTTTATTATTAACAACTTCCGTTTTGAAAAATGAAATTTAATGGTTGATGTACAGTAGGTTTATATATTTTTATTATTACAAAGTATTATGTATATGTATATAAATATATGTATGTATATATTATGTCTATAATGGAAATAGAAATAGAAACGCGTGGACAGAAGAGAAAAAAATACTAAAGGAATACTCAAAGGAAAGAGAAAAGAAAAATAAAAAGCCGGAGAATTATGTCGAAACGGGAGCCACCGTAACATTAGGAGCATTGTATTGTAACGCAAAGGCAACACAGCTCCCTTGGGAGCACTCAAGTGAGGTTAGGGGAAATGGCAAGAGAACTACCCCGACAAGACTGAGCGAAAAGGTTTGCCTGGTCCAGCTTTAACATGTCCACCCACCATCTCTCACTCGCACATGTGAGCATCTATGCTTTTATACGGCGGATAAACAATAAGCCAATATCGACATATATACAGAGAGATAATATATATATATCCCGTCAGGTGCCAGAGGAGCTGGCCATTAAAGCTTTCACGCGCGCTATCATTAAAGTTTGTAATTGTTTAATTTAATTACTCGAAGTTTATTATGAAATAAAATATTAAAATGTTGTGTTGGGTGCAATGTAGATAGCATTACATTAGTTTAAATCCAAGATTCTTTAAGGATTTTTAAAAGTTTTAGAAAAAAAGATTGACTGATTTACAATAAAAATAGCCAGCTCGATTAACTGCAGGTTTGTTCGTGTTTTTATTTATTTATTTATTTTTTTTTTTTTTTGACGCGGCTCCCTATATCCTTTTCAGTGTGGTACCTCTTAATTCAAGGGTCGAACAAGTGCACATACTTGAGAAGTATATGTGTGTGTGTATGTGATGTTGAGAACGAAGCGTAAACTCGCACCAACAAGACGACAGGCTTCAATGCGAGAACCCAAAAGAGTCTGTATGGGTTCGCGATAACCTCGTCATATAGGTCCTGCTGAATTATTGATGCCCGCGCCACTTTCGGTCCGAGCCCTTCTTATTTTCACTGCACATAGGATATGTATGTATGTATATATGTATGCACGATGCTTAATGCCCCATGGGAAAATATATAGGCCCTTCACAAGAAACCCGCCGGCCTCTCGCCCAATTTCAACCAATTTCATCGAAAGTTCAGCTTAATTTTATTTTCACACGTCTGCGGATTCCAAGTGACTGTCTTCTTTCTTTTTTTCTTATTCTTTTCGTTTTTTTTTTTTCCAAATTGACGAGGGATCTTCATTCTTTTATCTCTTGCAATCACCATCGGAAATATAAACCAAAGTTATTTTAATGTTTGTGTGTAATATTAAATATTTTTATAATAATTATGACTGAATTTTTATTTTGGATAATGCATATAATTAATAATTATATATTTGATTCTATAATTTTTCCAAGCAGAAATTTAATGTGTATATTATATATACCTGCAGAGTCTCAAGTTAATTGAACAATTCGAACAATTCACATTGCACCCCTTTGTCATTCAACAAATAAAAGGAAAAAAAAAAATAAAAGAAACCTCTGAATCGATAAGTTAAAACGATTCGATCCGATTAAGGGTTCGAAAGATTTTTTTTTATTCGTCGTCTCTCTCACGCAAGCTTTTTTTTTTTTATTACCCCGAGATTTCGCGTTACAACCAAATCCATATGTATACATACACAGAACCCCCATGACGTAATCCCACGGGAGGTGTTTCAAAAACCCCGGCAAACAATTCTTCTCCATTGCAGCACGCCAAAAAATCTAAGAAAATAATTCGCAAATTTCCCCCAAGGACTTTTGGAAAATAAAACAAAAATAACAAAAAAAAAAAAAATTATAAAGTATAAAAAAATATAATATAATAATATTTGTAAATAAGTTAATTGTGAAAAGTCCATCAAGGGATATAATTTAAAAGAGGTGTCATTATATTCCTAAGAGACCGATGTCAAGAAAAGTACAAGGAATCATCCAAGGAACATGAATTCAACTAAAACACATATATTTATGTATTATTATTATCCGTGCCGGAAAGACGAAAAGAGTCGTCTTCCTTGAGAAACTCTTTATAGTCGCAAAAGAGACAAAAAACCTGCGCCACCAAGTCACCCCTAATGCCAAAGTCCCTTAACGCGGAATATATAGTAAACCGACGTCGGTTGTAGAAAAAGGAGGGAAGAATTTTACCCTATAAAGACTGAAAAACATTTGGAAATCCCCACGGTGAAAAGCAAGAAAACAGTCGTTTTACAGTCATTGAACGTAACTACAGCCCAATAAAAAGCCATCTTGCTTTTTAACCCTTATTTTATCTTGAGTGCGACGAATAGCGAGTTAAACGTTCCATTTAATCGTCCACAAAAGACTATTTTACCAAATCTTATTCTCTCTCTAAATAATATTATTATAAACAAATAAATAAACTCATACAAATAATTAATATTATATAATTATTTAATTCTTTTTTTTAATTCTTGTATTATTTTTCTTTAACGCTTTTTTTTCCTTTTTATACACAATATTAGATATCTAATACCCGCACCGACGGAAAATTACAAATATACTACAACAAATGCGGGCACACAAAATACACGACGCATTATTGGTTGGATTTTTGTTGAATGTATATATGTATAATATACCACTTGAATATATTGCACCTGGGTATGAGTGAAAAACATGGAGGATTGTTTTGGGGCGGAGTCAGTGGGTGCATTTACCTTGGTTGATAATGCCCAACTGAATAATGTATGCCATTAAACGCGTTTGTGGTTCAATTCTGTATATTTCTACGTATACATTTATATTATACTATACACCCACGCCTTGGTTTATATACACACATAAAATGCAACCAATCATGCACATTGTATAATAGTAATCCTAGACTACGCTATTGAGATTTGTATTATCTGTATCATTAAATACAATTGTCTGATAAAAATTATTTACATTTGAATTCATTTAATTTTACTGTTTACTAAATTAAATAACATAATCTAATTGAAGGTTTTATTTTTTTTTATTATTTGTATTACAGTTTGTTGGAAATGCGGAAGGAGAAGAGTCGGGACGCAGCAAGATCACGTCGTGGAAAAGAGAATTATGAATTCTACGAGTTAGCAAAAATGTTGCCATTACCTGCTGCCATTACATCACAACTTGATAAAGCATCAATTATCAGGTTAACGATATCTTATCTAAAATTAAGGGACTTTTCAATGCACGGAGATCCACCATGGAATAGAGACACTCCACCACCAAATAAAATTGTTAAAAGTAAGTGGTTGTAATAAATTTCATTTTATCTTTCATACTTAACAAATGTGCGTAAAAAATTTTAAGACAAAATTTTTCTTTTATTTCAATAGCCTCATTTAATTCTAAGTCGTTCCGCAATGACTAATAAAATATCTTGATTGAATTTAATGTCAGTTTTAATGTTACATAATTATAATTACTTCATGTATAATTATTTTTATACATTGAGCACGTCAGAATTCTTAAGTTGTCTAAATTAACAGAAGACACCAAGTGAAATTTCGTTTAGATAGCCATGAAATTCGTATCCCTTATATAAATATAATCGAATTGTTTGCTGACAAGGATGTACGTACGTCATTCCAAAAGCCCAAAATAAGAAATAAAAAAAAAAAAAAAAAGGTAAAAGCAGTGAAACATGTCTGTCTCACGTCGATTTTCTTGTATTGCACGTACGCGTTGCCCTGATGTGCTCTAACTAAATTAGACCAACCAAGATGAGGGAACTGTATACACATATAAAATCCACAACTATACGTACAATTGTAATTTAGCAGATATTGACGAACAATAGACGTAGAACAATATATACTCAAAGAATCACAAAAAAAAAAATCATAAATAAATAAATAAAAAATTCTTTCTTTCACTTTTCCAAGACGAAAATAATCTCTTTCTCTAACTGTTGCGATTGTTTTATGGTCGATTGATTGAATATATACACAAGAGTGTGTATGTCGGTTTTTGTATGCGAGTGGTTTGAGATTTGAGTCTGTTGATGATTCGTGCTGATGGATTTTATCGTAGATTTAATGTTAAATTTATCCACAGCTCTCGCAAGAGTTAATCGGTGGAAAAGCCACTCGTTCTTTTTTTTACTATGCATTCCATTTCCCCTTTATGAATGAGACTTCTGCACAAGACACGTGTCATCTATCGCCTGAAAGAATCAGATGACTTGGGACACTTTTATAATTCGATCAACGTTTAGGGGTGGAATATTTAGTTTCATATATGAAAAAATATTATTAAATAATTTTATTATTATTCTACATGTTCTTTATTTATTATAATTATATCTTTGATAATTTAGTAATGCTAAGCATTTTTTAGAAGGAATTTATTCCGTTTTTCCGAATAATAAATTCGATTTTAATATTGGCAATTTTATTTCACCCTCGGATGACAACAAAAAAAAATAGAATGATTAAATGCAGAGAAAGGAATGACTAGGCGAGAAAATAAGAGAGAAAGGAGAGTTGTACTTTAGGATAGAAAAAAAAAAGAGAAAAAATAAATGAATATAAAAAAAAAAATTGAAGGGTAGGATGAGCTTGCATTTGATGAAGAGGAATGAAAGCGTAAACACATAGACTGGTCGACCGATGGCGATTCGCGATACTCTTACAAGTCAGTTGACCAAAAGAGATCTGTTACTTTAGATACATAGTAATGGAAAATTCCCGGCCAATAATCGAACAGATAACCATCAATGTGTATTCATTTTCATGAAAATTGAGATATTTTTGTTTACTTTATTACATTTATTACATCATAGATCTATGGATAAAAATACGTACAATATTTATATTATATTTATTATAATAAATATTTAATATTCCAATTCAAAAATCAAATGAAAAATAATCACAGTTAAATATATTTTAAATTTATTTCTTTTTTTTTTAGTTACATTTTATTAAGAAAATTTTAACAGTTTTATTTCTAAAACTTTATCACATGATTAACAAAAAGTTTTACATTTTTATTACTTTCTTGCAGTCATTTTAATTTAAAAATTTTGATCAACACACGAGCCATAAACAAAAGTTATAAAAATCTGACGAAATTTTTTTTTTTTCTGTTATATTAAACACGTAATAAAATGTTTTCATAAAAAGTTACAACATTTATGTTGTGTATATATAGTTCAGAGAGACCGAGAAATTGACGGCAGGGTTAATATTTGCTGAGGGTATCTCCTCAACAAAGTGCAGCACATGTAAAAAATGCTTATATAGATATATCTATATAAATAAATATATTTGAGGGGTGAATTTTTGTTCTTAAAGCACATCACACTACCCACATGTAAATCTAATCACAGCCCAATCCCCATACACATGCCTCACTTTATCAGACCGCCAATGTAACTAAACTAACAAAATCGAGTTAAGCGCAACCCCCAACGAGAGAATTTTACCTTCCACCCTCTCATTCCTCACCTCGTCATAGTCCTTCATATAAATTCACCACATTTCTCATTCCCTTTGCCTGCACAATTTCCTACCAAATATAAAAAAAAAATTTTTTTTTTCTTTCTTCATTTCATTTATTCATTCAGTATTTTTTTTTTCTCCTCATATCATTGATTCCCGCCTTTTTTTTTCTTATTTTCCTTCACATATTTGCCTTGAACTAATAAACAAATAAAATGTAAAATTCAGAAACACAGAGTGACATGTAGAAATTTTTTAAGGGTGTGTATAAGAGTGAGAGGCAAACATTTTGAAACGATATATATTGAGAGGAAGTAGGGGAGTTTAAACCAGTGTTTAACGTAGTTGGCGGCTAGTTAACGACAGGGGAACAACCCAAAAGGGCGACCCTTCAGAGGTTCTCCTTCAAGTCGAATGTAACAACCCCTCAGCTTGGCGTGCAGTCATAAATTTTAATCTCAAGCTAAACGATATTTTTATGCACTCCATAGTCAAAACACTTTTCAAATGTTAAAATAGTTTGTATATTAATGTGTAAAATAAATATGTCAGTCTGCAGTCAATTCTTGAGAAAAATTATACCAACATTATTCATTTGATATTAAAAATACTGATGGTAAATAAAATTATTAGAATTATTTAAAAAAATATTACAAATATTTTAAAGGTTTATGAATAAAGTGGATGAAAAAAAATTCATGATGGAGATAATTTAAATTTTAATAATAAAATTTAACAAATATTGAGAACCTCTGTCACCCCTCGAGATTCAAAGTTCTTAATGAAATACAAGGGGATTAACTAAACACACCTGACTAATTAAGCAGTGCTTAACCAGATCAACGTCACCAATACCCTAATCAACGAATCATTAGAATTGACCTATTTGCATTGAACAAATAAATACGATACAACCCCTAAAAATTCAACATCTCCATGTGTCATCCCCCTTGGCAATGAAAACAAAAAAAAACAGAGAAAACCCGCAATCTGCACCATTAAATCAACCCCTAAAAAATACGATCAAACGAAAAAATAACGTAAAAATTCTCAAAAAGAAAAAAATAAAAAACGAAAATCCTACATCACATTTATTTTACAACTGTGCATAATAATCAAACTTATCATCTTTTATCACGTGACCAAAATGCGCCAGGGGTTGAAAAGAATCTACGTATAAATATACATATATAAATATTGGTAAAAAAGGGTGTGCGTGAAAAATCTTGAAAATCGCGACGCGAATAATATTGTTGGCATGTGCTACACTTTGATGCAAAGGGGTGCGTGTCAGGTTGGTTTATAGCGATTCAAACACCCTTATATATACGAAAGAGAATATACAAACGAGGAATGAACGTCGCCAACGACAAAAATGATGATGATGATGATGATGATGATGGAAATAGGCGTTAGCTTTCTCCTTTCCCTTTTTCTCAAGTGCGTTTGATATAGCTCATCAATGTAAACCAGTGTTGAAAGGGGAATAACATCAGTAACTTATTTTATAATAAAAAAGTTTGATAAATAAGATTTAATTTGAATTAAAAAAAATATAAAAGTTGCAACAAGAAATGGAAAATGGAAAGAAAAAGTTCTTTTTGACATAAGCAATTATTCTTCCAGGATAACACATGTACTTGTCTAGCTGCCAAGGAATTTCTTCCCCCTTTTTTTCGCCTTCTTCGCACCGTGCGCAATATACATCCTGGGTATCCTGTAAATCTTCCCTTGCTTTTAGCTTTTATTTTTTTTTTTCTTCCCCGAAAAACCCCTCCCACGGGGTTATCACAATATTTTGATAAATACATGAGGCGTGTTTTATGTTCTCTCCTCACGGCAATAAATTCAGATGATATTTATTTTCCTTCGGCCGCAGGCGTAATATGATGAAAAAAAATGTGTTGTATCACAAGTAAAAATCACCAACAGCTTGGTCATCATCCAATGATGACAAGTATATTTTAAATCGCAATTCTGTGACTCGCATTTTTAATTATATAATTACAATATTTATTTACAGAAGCATTTAATATATTTAAAAAATTTTTTTAAATTATATCTTGAATAAAAATAATAGAAAAAAATAAATTAAACGTATAGCTATAATATTTTTTATATAATGTCAATGGATATGAAGACACAACAAATTTGGTCATATTTCATTAAATTCCCTATATCTTTCATATATAAAATAATAAAATATTTCTCATATGTTGCATCTTCACACGACCCTTCAGCAATTTTCACTTTTTTCCTCATTTTTCCCAGCCCACCTCTTTCTCAACACATATATTTACAAATTTTTTTTCCCAATACACTAATAATAAAGGGTGTGCAGATGGTACACACCAACAAATTTTCCTTACATATAATTTTCAATACCAAAAAAAAAAAAAAAAAAAAAAAAAAAACCAACAGCTCATATAAATATATCTTAATACAAAAGAGACCACTGGTAATATTATTTCATTTTATATATCATGAATTAATTCACAATAATATTAATGTCATAATGTTCCATACATACATACTGCAATGAATTATGGAATACTAATATAAATGTATGTACATAGTGACAGACGTTGAATGTCACCCCTAGTCTATATTATACATTAGCATCTACATTGGAATACTCGCATAAACCTCCACCCTAATACATTGAAGAAATATCATCATTAATCCCAGACAATATAATCGACGAACATTTAGACATCGACATCATTTCTGAAAAATACCAAAAGGTATTATTGAACTTTGGGTAATATACAATTGGTTATAAGTATAAAAATGAATGTGAAAAATAGAGTGAGATATAAGGGTGTAGAAAAGCCATGGTCCCATGGGGCATTTGCAGGGCGTAAAATGACCCAACGACTAATAATATTGCAAGGGCCCCATTTTCCCCCTTCTTTCAAGGCTTACGCCCATTTGGAAAAATAATACTCGCTTCGTTCTATACCATCGGGATATTCCATCGCTTATTTTCATCTCTTTGGCGCAAGTGAAATGTTATATCGGGTCCACTCCCAGTGGGACACGTCTTCCAGTCTCAGATCCAATACTCTTCATCTCTTTCTTCATATATATATATGTGTGTATTTTTCTTATTTCTCTTTCCTTTTTTTTTTTTTTTTTTTTTTTTTTTTTTTTTTTCGTTATCATATCCAATAGTGTATCTCCTACTTTCCTCTTCTATTCTCTCATATATATGTGCACAAAGATTAATCGTCCAGGATCATAAAGAGTTTTTTTTTTCCATGCTTTGCACGTACAAGGTTGTATTATTTATTTGTCCTGCTACTACATGTTTATGTGAAACAAAGTGAATTGACCAGACGAAATAAAACTGAAATGAAACAAAAAAAAAAAGTAGATAAATATAATTCAACATTTTTTTGAAGGAAAACAAAATTGGAATTACAAACTTTATAAATGGAATATTTATATAAATGTAATCTAGGGGTGTGTACTTTCCTAAATATTCGGAATTTGAGGGTGCATAGATGTGTATACAGAAGTTTCTTTGCTCATTGATGAACAAAAGGTTCGTCAGGAACGTTACATATATATATGTGTAAATTCGTATAGTTATCCCGGGGATAGGATTATCACGCGTGGAAAAATGAGAAAGAAGGGTGTTTATATATAGGTATATTAAATAAGCCAAGGGTCAGTGTAGATTGTAAGGGGATGGTCTTGAGTTTGGTTGGATTCATCCCGATGGACTTTACCAGATTAAGCAGAATCGACGAGACCGTGCGAGTTTTATCGAGTCGCTTCCAAGTCTTTCATTAAGGGGGTGAAAGGCATCAGGACTGTACTACAGTTGTATTGAAGAGGTAGAAAGGAATAAAAATGAGTATGAGTGAGAGTGAGATGATGAAAGAAAAAGGAGGAGGATTATTATTACCAGTAAAAACGAGTTGGTCTTGTTTACCAAACGAGGGGATGAAGCTTCGACGTCTAAGAAAAGGGTTCACTGTGTGATTCATAATAATATACTAAGAGTATATGTATAGTAAATTCATTGCCTTGGTCTTATCTTTAGGTCATATGTATTAAAAATTTTAGTAAGATGATTTATAAATGGAGAAATTAATAATAAATATTTTTATGTTTAATTTATATTTTTAGCTACAAAGAGATCGAGACTATCAACGCCATTCGCTGAAGATATGTTCGAGCAACATCAAGGCACTCATATTCTTCAGGTAAAATTATAATATCAATATAAATATTCAATGATAATTTTATATAAACTCTGCACTAAATGTTTAATTAAATTTTTATCATCAACAGTCTTTGGATGGATTTGCAATGGCTGTAGCAGCAGATGGACGATTTCTGTATATTTCCGAGACTGTTTCTATATACCTTGGTCTATCTCAGGTAATGTGTGCATATCATTCGAAATATTTGAAATATAAATATCACATTACCCACAACAAATCATCAAATAACATTGAAAAATTATCTTAAATATAATCATTAATTTATAAAAAAATATAATGAAAACGTATAGTCGACAAAAAGCAAGTTTTCTACGTTAACTATATATTCGTTGAGAAAAGTAAAAAAATAAATAAATAAAAAACGAAATAGGAAGAAAAGCCGATGAAGAAAAAAGAGTTAGGACAAAGTCGCGCGCATGAGAAAGAGAGTTAGCGATGCAAGAGGTCAAGGGAGAGAACAAGATAGAGATATATAGAAGGTGAGGGTGGTGACGATGGTAATGGTGGTGGTGGTGGTGGTGGTAGCAGTGGTGGTGTAGAATGGAAGAGAAAGAGGAGGAGAAGGTTGGCGGCCATGCTGGCTGGCACCAAGCAGGCACGAACGTAGCAGCCCAGAGGCGGGGGTGGTAGCATGCCGCTCACGTAGCCTCTGCACGGCGGCGTGTTCGCCATTCCTAATGCTCCTCTCTGGTATAAAGGTGGACTGGGAAGAGTCCACAGAGAGGGCACGAGGCAAGTTAAAGGCGAAAGAGAGAAAGATAGAGCTGGCAGCCAGAGGGATAGATGGATGGATAGATTCAAGGGTGGTATAGAAACGAATGCGGAGTAAGGGGATGAAACAACTGAGGAGAGTTAGTTTAGCTTCACGAAAATGGGTGCTGCGAACACCCGGTTTCTATAGTTTGTCTTTCACTATAACTCCTAGTACTTCCTCTTTTACGAAGAAAATAGCGCACAATTTTGTGGCCATTCAATAGCTTACTCTATATAAATATATAAAAGTATAGTTTTGTTACCATGCTTTTAAATTGAATTTAAAGTCTAATTTATTTCATTATTAAAATTCTAACGGTTATATTGTGTGTGGTGGATTATTTTTCATTCGTTGGAGATTCACGCATTGATTTCAAGTATTTTAAATTTAATAATGTATTCATGTTGGCTACCGTCGGACACTGCATGCTGTCAGAACTAATATTAATTTATAGATATTATAATGGTATAACAGGAGTGTTGTTGCGAGTATTTGTCTCATAGCTTTAATATACTGATGAATATATACCACGTATAACAATGCCAATTCCAAATCTATAGATCGCGTCCTCACCCAGATTAATTTATTCTGCAGAAGGCGTGCAAACGGGTGACGCCTTCAACTTATATTCACTCGTGCGCGCACAAATCACGACTTGGTTATATATTTTATATCACTTAATACCTATTCGATTGGTGTTAAATACATTCTGTTCTACCAAGACTATATAAGAATCGAAAACTGTTCGTCATTAATTGTTACACAACGAATTGTAATCGTGTATCGAATGTTAAAATTAAAAAAAAAAAATTACAACAAATTTATTCAATTTAATCACGCACATAAAGTGCTATATAGAAGTATAATCTGATGATATTATCGCTTCAATTCGGCTGAGCGAGTTAAGTCGCATAAACTTTCTCGTATACACCATCGTCGGCGTATTATTTGTGTTGTATTCTAACCATGAATACGTTCCAATTTGGAATTGCAATGTATATAAGTATGCAACAACTGACGTGAGCTACTGGGTCGATTGTTGGTTTACATTTAAAAGAGACTATACACCTAGGAATTGGAAACAAAGAAAAAAATAAGCATAATTCTGCATAATGTAGTAGGAAGAATTTGAGTAATGTGAATGAAATAATAATAAATAGCCTGATCTTATTTTGAAATAATTTACAAAATTATTAATAATTATGATAATTTTGAATTGTTTAGGTGGAGATGACTGGATCAAGTGTCTTTGATTATGTTCATCAACAGGACCATGTCGAAGTGGCAGAACAACTTGGTTTAGGTCTTACATCATCAACGAGTTCCTCATCGGGTCCACATTCATCAAGCTCTGGTCTTGCATCACCAAGTAGCGCCGCATCTGAAGAACATGGACCCAACTCTACAGCCAATCCCGACGGTATATAATCTTATTAATATTATTCCAACTCTGTAAATAAAACCTTGACCCACACTATGATGAAACGACATTTCATTGTTAAGATAGTCAAGAAAAAAAAAATAATAGAAAAAATAAAATGTATATAAACGTAAATTTAATAAATCTATACGCTGATCTATCATGACATTCTGTACGTGATGGCGCCCTGTTTGTAGAGAGTGTTAGTATCAAGTTATGTGTGAAGAATGTCTATTGCTCTAACCATAAGAATGAGTTTGAAACACAAGCTGAATGAACGCGTAACCTAGAAAACCTTTGCGTTTAGTAAACCGTCGCCGAAAATGGCCAAAGAACAAAGAGTCCAAAAACACTCAACAAGAAAGTGGGTTGAGAATTGGTGAAAAGAGAAAACGATCACGATAGAGCAATAAAGGAACAAAGACAAAAAGGTATATCAAAACATAAAGAGAATCAACGTGAGGCCCCACTTTTGACTCTGATGTATATATAACAGTGTCTCGGTATGATCACGTGAACTGGACGTGCGGGACGTGCCCGTCGGCAACGCCACGTGGAATGACGCAAAAGTATAGAGAAAGACGACGAGGCCAGTCGTGACGGGGGTTGAAAAGAGGTTATAGCAAGAGTGAATGTAGGGGACAACTAGCAGCATATAACCTCTTCGGCTTAGCCCCATGTCGACGACGGTTCACGGTCGTCCTGCAAGGTAGCTAAACGAAACCCTGGACTTCATTCTCCTACTTGAACCTCTCTCCATCTGTCTATTCATCCCTCTCTCGTTTTCTATTTTCTCTGTCATTCTCTCACTTTACGTTTCTACTTGGGTTGGTATCTCGCATACATATGCGCAGCCCTCCAACGTTTTTCCCCAATTGTTATTCCACAACCGCTACCACTCGTAGCACGTATCACCCGCCTCTTCTCCGCGTTTGCTATATCCAACGACGATGACAATGACACGCTAGGGCGAACAAAGCGAGAAACCACTGAGACATTGGTTGTGCCATTGGATAACGCGATCTTGCTCTGCACTCGGACAACGACCCTTGGAGGCCTGCACGAACGCATCCGCGTTATCCAACTGGACTCACGTTTCATCGACGTGTTCACGATTAATTGACTGCCAGGAGAATTAGATCAACTATGTAGATGACTAATATAATATTGTTTAACGTATTATCATTGTAGTAAAGTTAAATTTCATGGAAGAACTTTATTTTAATGATGAATTTGATTTTGTGTTTTTAGTATCGTCAGTGATGGCATTGACATCAGCAGGATTATATAAAGGTTATGATCGTGCCTTTTGCGTGAGAATGAAGTCAACGCTTACAAAAAGAGGATGTCACTTTAAATCTTCTGGATATCGAGTGAGTTTTATAATTAAATTTTTTTTATTTATATTTAAAATTCGCAGAATTTTTTTTCATAGATATGTATCATCAATTATCACAGTATTCTTTTTGACAATGGGAATCCCGCATGAAATAAGCTCATTGCTGAAGGATTTTCTCACCCAGTCTTTCATTAACAGCTTCACCAATTTTCCCCTCCATATCTAAACGCGCAAAAGTTTATATGTCCCTAACAGTTTCCTTGGACTTTGGTGTAAGCTCCAGCCAAAGCAAATTATGACCAACCAAGCTCATTAACGACCCTCCATTTTTCTCATACTATACCAATCATACGATAAACTGACGCCATTTATACGTTCTCTGACATTTCAAATAGATATTATAATAATTAGATATATATCTTCTTTATTTTCGTAATTTATTTTCATTATTTTAACTAATTAACAGGTGGTGTTGTTGCTGTGTCGGTTAAGGCCGCAATATCCATTTCATCCATCGAGAAAATCCGCACCTACCTTGATGGGAATGGTGGGTCTAGCTATTGCATTACCACCACCAAGTGTCCACGAGATCAGACTTGAATCTGATATGTTTGTTACTAGAATAAACTTTGATTTTAGGATAGCACACTGTGAGCCCAAGTGAGTAAATTAAAATATCTAATTATTTTTTAAATATCTATAATTAAATAAACCATTCATCTATCTTATTATTCTAATGATGATCTAGAGTAGCGGAACTGCTGGATTATACGGCTGATGAATTGACGGGAAAGAGTCTTTATGCTTTATGCCATGGCGAAGACGCAAATCGACTACGAAAGTCTCACGTTGACTGTAAGTATATAATCATCTATCATCGATTTTTACCAAATACATATTTTTGTATTTACTTAATTCTCCTTAACTCTATTCCTTTCATCTTTATTTAAACTTCAACCATTCAAAATATATATGTGTGTATATATAAATATATATACAAGGTTCAGTCATAAATCCAAAAATGTTGACAATAATGTAAACGTTTTTGCCGTAAAAGTTTCCGTCGCATATTCGTGCACGGTAGCTTCGCATAGACGCCATATAGCTACTTTACGTCTCGAGCCATCAGAATTGGCTAGTTAGTATTCAGGAAACGACACACCACGCCGGATGCGACATCTCCAGCGAGTTGTTACCTTCTCTTCTCTCTTACTTTCTCCCTCTCTTTATATTTCCCATTCTCTTCACTTGGTTTCTCTGCCTTCCATCTTTGCAACTGCCCTTCATTGTACTGACGATCCATCTACCTCGCCCTCATATTTTTCCTCTTCCTAAAATGTGATATGGAAAAGTTATGACGAAAGACATAAAGAAAAAGAGGAGGAACCATATCTCTTTTATCATTATTTTTTCCTTCTCCATCACCCATCTTGTCATTGGTGTGAAAACTCTTCTATATACTCTACTGTATAGTTTTTTATATTATTCTTTGCGAGAATCGTTTTCTTTTTTCATTCTCTCATAACCTGTTTAACTGCTCATATTTCAAAGGTGTATTCTAATTCATGTATTTTTTTTTTTCCTTTTTGAACATTATTTCAGTGATCAACAAAGGACAAGTTCTGACACATTACTACAGGTTAATGAACAAAAGCGGTGGATATACGTGGCTGCAAACGTGCGCAACAGTTGTTTGCAATTCAAAAAATGCTGAAGAACAAAATATTATATGTGTAAACTATGTAATAAGGTAAATAAATTTTTTTTTAAATAATATAGCATTTATCTTAGAGTATTTTATAATATTATAATATTAATATCAATTACAGCGGAAGAGAGTATGAAAATTTAATTATGGATTGCTGTCAACTTGAAGATGGAGTTTCCGGAGTAAAAAGAGAAGACGCGACAGGAAATGATCCTGAAAATGGTTCGCCCGATGCTGATAGAGGAGGTTAGTTATAACTAATGAATAATTTATATAATTTATTATTAAATACAACCATAAATTTTAAATATTAGCAATTTATATTCAACTAAAAAAAGTGTGTAGATATGATGTGCACGATGAAATTTATAAATATAGTAGCATATTATAGCTATTGCGGCTAACGGCATTCCCGTTTCGACACGCTCTCAAAAGTGTCAAGCACAATAGAAAATAGACTCCCAACGCCAATGCTCATACAATATACATTTCTAAGTCAACGATAATGTGCCATGAAGTAACGTTCAAGAGAGTAATACTAAAAAATTTCAGTGCTAGAAAAAAAAATTCATTTGATTTTTTTTTTTTGCCATCGACACCCATCACTCTTCTCTCAGTTATAAAGACAAATGTGGGTGGCCTTCATACGTATGTATATAAAGAAATATATATTGTATAATAAACGGATATATTAACATATGAAGGGTTTGACCGATACACAACTATGGGAAGCCCGAAAATTCGATACGCAATATGAAGGATTTTGTCATATAGTCAATATATACTGCTCGTTTAGAGTTTTCAAAAAATGAAAAAGAAAAAGAAATAATAATGAGCACAAATTGGGAGGTCTTTAACAAATATTTCAACAGGCAAATTAGAAAACGTTTAGAAATCTTTAAAACATTTTATATATCTTGGCTTTTTATTATTTAAATTTTTTATATTGTAACAAAAATGATTTAAATAAGTATATTAATAAAGAGAAACTTTATATATTCACAGAGGGTAAAAGTAGTGGTGGACCAACAAATCAACATCCTGATAATCCTCATCACTCACCACCAGAAGAACGTGAAGACAGTCGAAATTCTGAGGGCGAAACAACAAGAGGTGGTCGTCATCATGACAATGTTTCACAATTACAACAAGAGCCTCAAGCTGTCGTGTCGACTATTGGCAACATGTCAGTTAAATCAATGACACGACACAAACGAAAATATGCCCATGAGGATGAAAGTTCATCATGTGACGATGAGGAGGATGAAGAAACTGTAAAACTTCCACGAAATCACGTGCTCAGTCCTGCCTCATCCAATCATTCAATGCCACCATCAAATGAACAAGTTCTCCGTTCATCAAGTCCAAAAGTCCGAAGAGCAGAAATACGTGACGCAACAGAAGTATCAGCTGGCACTTCAGTCAAAGATTTAGAACAAGCAATGTCAAAGCATTTACCAGGTGCTTCATTAAATAAATCAGAATCACCTGCCCTTCATCAGCCAACTGATTTTAGTACTGATGCGTTATTAAAACAGCAACAACAACGCTCAACCATTCAATGGATTGGTGCACATCATCATTTAGGCCACTTAAGTCCCCAACAAACAACCACTACACCATTGCCAGCATCAGCACTTTTACGACAACTTTACGCCAATCGTGAAAGTGTTATTCGCGCTAATGTTCATGGTATAACATCAAGTTCAAACAGAACGCCAACATCAGGTGGTGCTTATTACTCTAATGAAGCGCCACAAGGACAATTACCAACTCCACCTGGTTCTGAAGGATCATCAACTTATGGTGAACATCAATTTGTACTTGGACACAATCAAAAAGCAGCAGCGGCAGCCAGTGCAACTGAAGCTTTCACTAGTTTAGTTTCATCGTATTCATCCGCTGGCGGTTATGGAGTTGATTATCATTCTGCGATGACACCACCTTCATCTGTTTCCCCTAGAGATAAACAGCAACAACATCAACAGCAGCAACAACAACAGCAGCAACAGCAGCAACAGCAACAGCAGCAACAACAACAGCAATTACACACTGCGACAGTTAATAATTATGAAACCTCAGTTTATGGTGATCCTACTATCTTACGACATCAATATGAACCTGCACAACCATTACCATTAAAACCCCAAGTTTATTCGGCTGCTGTTCATCCAAGTGCACTTGATGCCGCGGCTGCTTATGCATCAGCGAGTCTTAGTGAGCAGCCACAATTTTATCATCATCCAGCGACTGGTGCTGGTTTTCATTTATATCATCCTAGCAATAAGACCAATACTAATGGCTGGTATAGCTCAGCTTCCTAGTATAACTAGGATTGAAATAATGGCGTGTACTTAAATAAGTAGAAACGAACCCAAAGTCTTGTTATTTGAATGAAAACTTAAAAAAAAAATTTAATAAAAATAAAAAAACAAATCTATACACATTTATGACGTACATAGACACTAACACATATATACACACACACATATACATACATATATATATACAAACATTTCTCAGTGCATATCAGCGACTGATCTTTTTTGCATTTGACTTTATTACCTTTTTTTTTTTGTTTGTTGACAGGCGATAGAAATTTTTTGTGGATTTGATGAAGTTGTTGTGGGATTTTTTCTTTTTTTTTTTTAAATATTATTACGGGAATATAAGGGATGATATTGGTACAACCAAAATTTCCTGTTGCGTGATTATATTTCAAAATATGTTGAATGAACGATAAAAATGAATTAAATGTTGTATGAATTATATTATTATTAATATTATTATTATTATTATTATTATTATTTATAGGAAAATATTGTTGGAAACTGAAAAATTGTTGGATTATTTTTGTCTGAAACTATAGTTTCTTCTGAGATAATTTCAAATTATTAAAAAAATAAAATGTTTAGTTTTTATTCTTTAATCATTTTTTATGTTATGTTTAAGTATAAAAAGCTCTCTTATGATTTGTCGTTTTTTATAGTGGCAATTTTTTAATATTTTAGTAATGAAAGATGACGATTAATAATTAAATCGTAATATAGATAAAATTAGACGAATCTTATATGATGAGATGAAAAAAAAAAGAAACAAAATGTGCAAAGTGCATTAAATGTTTTTTTTTCTTTTTTTTTTTT
>JAQQBS010001424.1:2596964-2694100 GCA_030347275.1 Microctonus aethiopoides
TTATTTTTTTTTCAATACCTTAAACATCCATTAATTGTTAAAGCAAAAAAAAAAATTAACAAAAAATCTACATGAAATATTTCATTTTTCCGATTCTTTTCACGGTCCGAATATTAAATAAAAATTCATAATGTAATTATTTGTAGCCTATAAGTAGTCAAAAAAACATTTTTGTGTATTCACAATAGATAGATCTATTTACGAATTTTTAATTTTTATTACGCGTATATGGTAATTTTATTGATGAATATGTAAAACATGAGCTATATATGATAAATTGTTTGAAAGAATGAATAAACAATGAATGAGTGTAATAAGTGTATTGAATGAAATAAGATAAAAATTGTTTATATAATTATTTTGTGCATTTTTCAATGCACGCCCGGGCTTTGCTTTGCAACATTTGATTGCAAGGCTGTATGCAATGATAATTAATCTATACACTGTATATATATAATTATAGAAATTAATAATTAATTATCAACGTCCGATACGTCGTTATGACAATGACCTCGTAGATTATGAAAAATAAAAACGAATCAAAGTGTTCATTGCTGATACAAAAAAGAAATAACACACATTACACACTTAAAAAAAAAAAAATTTCGCTTTCACTCTCTATCTCTCTTTTTATCTCCCTCTCTCGCTTTTTCTCTCTAAATAGACTCACAAAGGTGAAAAATAAAGACTAAATTTTAGGCTGGGTGCAATAAATTACATCATCTCTGAATATGTATTAAAAAACAAATAATTTCACAAATTAATTTATTTTTTATTGTGTAACCTATATTTATTTTTTCAGTTTTTTCACATTATTATTTTTAATAGGTTTAATTACAATTAAAAAAGAATAGATAAATAAATATTCAATTTCAATGATGAATTGGAGTACTTTTTTTTTTTCTGACATTTTTTAGTTTGTTTTAAAAATTAAATTTGAAATGTTATTTGAAATTTCTTTAGTAGATGAATTAAATAGAAACAGAAAATTATTAATATTAAAATTCTATAGTATATCAATGGTATTGTATATGCATTTACTTAAAATGCAAATATTATAATTTTAATTTTCAGTCTAGTACGATCTTTACATAAACAATTGATGAAGTCTATTATGATCATTTTGCAATATTGCAATACTTTTATATATTTATAATCTGGATATGAACAGCAACATCAACAGCAATTGTATCCTGCAACAATTAATAATTATAAAACGTTAATTTATTGTGATTCTGCAATTTTATAATATCAAGATATGCACAATAATTACCATTAAAACTCCAATTTGATCATCATTCCGTATAAAAATTGATTATAAATTTAATTATATAAATATATATATATATTATAGATGAATGATATAATTTAATTAATTTTGGTTAGCGCTGAATGGTTATTGTTCTTAATTTGATGAAAATAACGTTGATAAAGTGCTTTTTTCCAATATTCAGGTTCTTTTTTCCAATATTCAGGTCTTTTTTTCCAATATGCAGGTGAACGTAACTTCAAATTTTCATTAGTACTTTCAGTTTCACACGGACTCTTGGTAGCTGGCTTATCCAATACAGTAGAATTATTATAAATTACTTGACGGAAAGAAACTGGTGACACTATAACTCCAGAATTTTGTTCAGCCATTATTCACATAAGAAAAAATAAATTTTTTTTCTGACACAAACAATCACAAAATAATAATTATTAAGTCAAAAATAAAATTTTCAACTGCTTAATATGTTGAAGCCAGAGCGTTTCAAAAACGAATGATGCCTTCATGATGATTTTGCAGTATTTAAAGTCATCGACTGACCAATCAGAAGAAATGCTCTAAAGTCATGTGGGGGTATATGTAATAATAATATTCGAAAAATTATTACTAAAATTTCAATAGTTTTCTCTTTACCTGACTGTAAAGTCGCATACAATAGACCGTAATTTACTACTAATTATTTTGTGCTCAGGCGCTCCTGTCGCAAATGAACCTTAATTTATTGCAGACGCCAAAGTCAATTCATTATATATAAACTCAGACATACTTATATTGAGACTGCCATAAAATAATTATTTAGAATAAGAATAAATGAAAATAATTTTCCATGCATTGAAATACAAAAATAAAGTATTATAATTTCGTTTCACGAATTAGAAGCGCCAAATTATCAAATATATATTTACTGTAATTATTATAACGATATAAGACGTTGGGAAAATTTTATCGTCTCATTAATATCGAATTACTCAATGTGTTTACTTCCCTTTTACCTAACTTCAAATGTCTTATACTTGACAAATATTTCAGGAATAAAATAAAAACAAATTTTGTCGGTTACAAACTTTCAAAGCTAAATGTTAATCCCATTTCTATATAAGAGTGAAATATTCTACGAGTTTAGATACATTTCTTTAATGAGATTAGAATAAAATTGTTCATTTAATGCTAAATATTAATAATATAAAAATTAAATAATATTAATTAATAAAAATGGAAGGAAAAAGAAGATCGGTAGAAGAAGATTGGGAATTAACAGAATATGAAAAACAACGTAAGCCTCAGGAAATTGCTGATGATGATGTGGAAAGTGCTGTGTTGCCCAGAAGTTTACATAAAGAATTAATGTGTCCAATTTGCTTGGAAATTATGAAAAAAACGATGACAACCAAAGATTGTTTGCATCGTTTTTGTGCAAATTGTATCATCACTGCCCTTAGAAATGGCAATAAAGTAAGTTCACATATATTACTTCATAACTATAAATAATTATATTAACATACTGAATTAATAATCACGTATTAATAATAATTATTAATTCATAAATAATTTTAGGAGTGTCCTACATGTCGAGAAAAATTGGTATCTAAAAGATCACTGAGACCAGACGTAAATTTTGATTTATTAATCTCAAAAATTTACCCAAATCTTGATAAATATGAAGCTGAACATGATAAAGTTATTGCACAATTAAACACTTCATATATGAACACATTAACAGAAAATAATATTCTACAACAAGGAGTTCAGAATCGTTCGGAGACAAAATCTGAGCAATCATCCCAGAATATGAAGGATGAAAAAAAAAAACGAACAACAAAACATCGAAGCTATTTTTCCATCAGTGAACACTTGTCGAATTTCTTACAAGATAATAATTTTGAATCTACTTCAGATCAGCTACCAATAAAAAATGATACAACAAATGATTCCGCTAGTACATCGAATGAAATTGAAATTATTCTCACACCACATCCATTTATTGAAACGTCAACAAATAATGATGAAAAACGTTTTATAAAAACTCCTGGTACCACAACTGGTGAGTCCAATAATTTATCATAGTTATAATAATATATATTATGTACATATTTTTTTAAGTAATTTATTGAATGTTTTTCAGTTGATCATTTGAAGAAATATCTAATTATGCGACAAAATATAGAATGTGATTTAAAGTTATCAGATAAAGACATTTGTGAGCTAATTAATAATGTTCATATTTTCATTGCTGAAAAGCCTAATAATTTCATCGAATTGGATGGCTCAGAAACATTACAACAGTTGAAAGAAAAATTTTGTAAAGATACAGAACCTCTTAATCTATATCATTCACCAATAGAATTAAATTGCAAATAGATTAAATAATTAATATTCCAAATATATATACATATAGATCAATCACTGAAATGTAATAAAATGAAAATTATTTTGTAGTATTCCGTTAATGATTAAAATCAATATTATTTTTCAACATTAACGAATTTTCATTCTCTTATACTTACTTTCCTTTGTTTGATAAATACTAGATGACAACAATAAATTATAAATTGTTGGAATTTACCATTCGAAGCATTGTTGAATATCTCATTATACATAATAAATGTATTGTTGTCTGACAATAGGATTAACAGTGAGCTCTTGATGATTCATTGATTACTTACAGTGTAATGACGATGATAATGATCTCGGTAGTTGGCACGAGTAGCATTCAATTTGGCAAAAATAATATTTATATTTATGTATGTAATTCCATAATAATTCCGCTTCTCCATCTTGACCGACAGGCGACACCGCCAAAATTGTTAGTTCCCATAATGGCCGCATGGCGACGCGCAATGCGAATTACTTTATAAATGCTCAACAGCTGATGATTATAATTCGAAGGTGAAAAAATAAAATATATATTGTATTTTTTGTAATAAAATAATAAGAATAAAAAAATACAACTAATAGTTGGATTGCAGAATAAAATATATAAATAATGGACAGCCAAGTGATTGGCGATGGAAAACTTTTAGAATTAATTGATGAAGCTTGGAGAAAAGATAAACTTCCGATTGATGACATTGTTGTGCCATCAAGTGAATTACCAGATCCAGAAAGTGACAACGGTGATTCGCATATGACTCTAAAAGAATTAGAACAAAAATGGAATAATTTAGCACTTGGAAATTTCAGTGAAAATCATCTTCATTCACCAACACCTTCACACAATTAATTAAAAATTTATTATTATATTTTCTTTAATTAACATCATGGAGTTTCCAACAATTGGTTTGCGTTGTGCTGTTGAATCTTGCAAGCAAAATGATTTTTTACCTACTAATTGTATTTATTGTAGTGAAACATTTTGCAAAAGTCATTTTCACATTTTGTCACATAATTGTACAAAAATTAATGACAATATTGTTGTGGAGCCGGGAAATTCAACGGAATATTTTATTTGTTCACGTGAATTATGTTCAGATCATTCACCAATTGAAATACCTTGCCCAAAGTGTAAAAAACATTATTGTTTGGCGCATCGTCATCATGGATGCTTGGAGCCGAGTGAGGAAGAAATTATGAAAAAATTAACAGAATGGGAAAAACCTAAAGAAGTATTTGCCATTGCGAAAAATTCTGTAGACTCTATGATAACAGAAAATTTGAGAAAATCGAAAAAAGTCAACGTAGCAAATAAAGTAAGGTTATAATATGAATTGAATTTACATAATTGTTTCTTTATAATAATAATTATTTCAACTTTCAGGTTCAATTAATGAGATTAAAAGGACGTGCGATTGGTTGTAAAGGAATACCAACGGAAAATCGACGATATTTTCTCATTTATCCACCTTTATCTTCCCCAAAAAAAGAATCTCGTGCGATTTATGTTTGTCAGCAATGGACGGTGGGCAAAGCAATTGATTCAATAGCCGAAATTTTAGGCATTCGTAATTCAAATAATATGGCGAATGCAGAAAAATTGAGAATATTTCATCATTATAACGGCAATATTCTTGTCGATAAAGTGGACATTGTTTTATCAGATTTATTTAATAATAATACTTTAATTGATGGTCAAAATTTAATTCTAGAATATTCAAATGCAGATAAAATAGACTCTTCACTGTATAAATAACATTTTTCATATCCATCTGTATTTTAAAAAAATTAAATATTAATTTAAAATTGAAAATATATTTCTCAATTAATTTTTACATTGATAATTATGAATAAAAAAATTAACAAATATTTAATAAGATGTATACATTTCTTTATTCAGAAAGATAATCAGGTTCATTTTCAATATATTGTTCATTAACAATTAAGATTGCATATATAGAACTACACACATTTTTGTTTCATTGACTTTTTTTATATTCATTATCGGAATTAATTTCTCACATCAATATATATTCAAATTTAGGAATACTAAATTGACAACATTCGATTATTACACATTGAATGAGGATGCTCAAATGCGTATGCAATATCTACGTCGATTTGTGATTACAATATACAACGTCAAGAATGAATAAATACATTTTTTTTTTTTATGTATATGTAACAATTGGTGAATAAACATCGCTGTATGTTTACGAAATATATATCAACACTCGTATACAGTGTGTTTATAAATAAGTACATTCATATTTTTTATATTTATAAAAGTACAACATTTATTTTTGGCGCATATTTTTATGTTTTCATTTTTTTTCTTCTTTGTTTCATCTATAAATATTTAATGACAATTGATTATATTTTTCTTTCTACTGATGCTTTTAACAAACAATTTATAAATTTGTTATTCATTCTCATTTAATACGGATTTGAACTTGTTGAAAAATAAATTTATATTCAATACAAAATCTAAACGTCATAACTTTAAACACAATTTATTTATAAATTGTTTATATATCAAATTGAAATCATAAAGAATTTTTTTCAAGTATTTTTGTTTCAATAATTGATTTAGAAGAGTCTTAAAAATCAGTAATAAATCGCATCTTCACGAACAAATATATATAGACATTTACACACATACATAAAGATACCTAATTATTTATTTCTTTTAATATTATTATTTTAAATTTGTAGAAGTAAATTGACTGTGATCATTTTACACATTTGTTTTAAATATTTGTGTATACAATATTGCAAACCCGTTCTTTGTTTTTTTGTTTTCCTTTAGGAGACTAAAAACCGAGATAAATAATTAAATAGTATGTTTGCTTTAATAAATTAAGTAAATTATCAATATAATTATTAATATAAATCAAATAATTTAATGATTTTTTTTTTCTGACATTATATTATACCTGATCAACATCAGACAGTTGTCTCACGAAATATTTTAACTGATGAATCGGCATGTTTAATATGTATGTATCGTGTGATAGTTGCTGTTCCATTACTATTGCACATAACTTCCTTCGGATTTCCAAGTGACTCGCCATTAATATCGCAGTTGCGATTAAACTCCATCATGTCTGCCGCAAGCAATCAGAATGAATTAATGTGTTAATTTAAACAATTGAATTAATTCACACGAATTATGATATTGTACTTTCATTACAGGCAAATAAAAAAAAAATTAATAGAAAAAATCATCACGTGCACATTATTTAATCTCGATGGAAAATGATAAATATAATAAATTAAATAATATTTTCTAGTTGGTAAATAAAATTGGAATGGGCACAATAAAATTTATATCACATTACAATATTAAATATCTTGAAAAAAACTTTAAGCAGAACGCCAATAATATACAGTAGCATAATAAATATTATATAAATAGTATTGAAGTAAAACAAATGGGAAATCAAATAATATTTCGTTCTAATAAATGATGCACATGCCATAGAAAATAATACATATTAAAAAACAAATATGTATAAATGTTGGAATACGTTCAGAGAATAAAACTAGAAATCACATTAAGTCGCCAAATTTGCATTGCATACATTCTTCTATTTTAAATACTTGCGCAAATATTTTGATTAAATATAATGTCTCATCACCAAAATTATGTGCCGTGATAAACACATATGTCACATAATTTTTTTTTATTTTTATTATGTTTTTAAAAAATTCATTCAATATCTATCATACATCTAATTAATTTTCTGATTTTATCCGGCATGAATGAATATATATATATATATTCACGATGACAATTATGTTTTATATGGGGTAAAGAGGTAGAAAGTCCAGGTTTGAATCTCAGGTATGGCACTGATGCACCGTGACATTAAAAAAACAAATACTTTTAACTGATATTTAAATTGTTTCAATTATTTTCTATCCTTTGGCAGCTTAATTGTCCGCAAATATAAAATGCTCGACAATAAATTGGTCACAGCACGATTATTTATATACTTGACGCCTTATATAAAATTGACTTGTGTGTGTACATGATCTGTTAATTATTTACTGGTTTCCATTTTATTTTTCACTTTAAAATCTATATTGAATAAATTAAACGAATCGACAAAATAAATTCATTTGGTCAAGATACAACACAACAGCACTTTCTAGATCGGCTACCTTTATTTATAATGTCTCTTCGATACCTAACATAATTTCGAATTTTTCCCTTTTGATTTTCGCTTTGATTATTATCATCATCGTCTATAAAGGAATCCTGACTATGTGATGAATAACATGGAGTTGTATCCCCAGATGTTGGTGTATGCATCTGAATATGTTCATCATCCGCAGTTGATGGTGAAATTTTTTTAGCCTCATCCACGACCATTTGAACTTTTTCATCATTATTATCGTCATTGTCGTCATTGTCATGAATTAATAATTTTTTTTCGTATTGTTCACTAGCATTCTTTATTTTACTATTATTACCATCTGTCTGCGAGCCCATTGGACCAGTAGATATCGTCGTTTCATCCGAAGAAACACCAAGTGATTCACCACGCGAATACGCATCTTCAACGTCCAATGTATCAATACCACTATCTTGTGTACGTGAATAAACTTGATGATCACTGTCTTTTTCAAATTCTTGTCTCTCTTCAGAAGTATCAAGCTCTAAACTCGATCCTTCACCACTTGTACCATCTCTTCCTGATGATAAATAACGATAAGATATCATTAATCTTTCATCTTGAAAATCCATTGAACTTTCATTTGATTGAAAATTACTTGGATTTATAATTGCTATTTTTGGAATAATAAGATTGCGTTTATTTAATTCTTCAACTGGACTTGAATTTGATGAATATATTTCAAATGAACTGCAGCATGGTCGAATATAATTTGATGATTTATGATTGAAACTCTCGCTATTACAACGTCTTCTTGTTACATATTGCCGAACTGACATTTGTTGATCGTCTCTTTTTGGCCACGAATGTACATCATAATCAACTAAATCTGAACGCTGTCTTTTTCGTTTGGCTCTCTCTTTATTCTGAACAACTATTTCTAATTTAGATTTTAACAATGTTGGTGACACTGCCATATCAAATCTTTTATTATTCATTGAAAATATTTTATTATCAACACGTTCAATTATTTGTTCATTATTATGAACATAATTTTCATTTGGCAATAATACAAATGCACTTGGACTTGGACTGTCCATGCTATCTGGTGTATATGGATCATGCTCAACTGGTAATGCGTGCAAAAGCTTCGAAGAGGAATAACGGTCGGATGCAATAGTAGTAGAATGTTGTTGCAATTGTGAAAAATTACTATGGCAATCAGGCAACATAGATAATAATTCCACATAATGTTCAGGCACTCGAAAACACATCAGCGGGCAGGTTGAACAGCAATTAATCATACCTGCATCCGAGGAAACAATTGCCCGTAGATAGACTGGCTGCAAACATGGAAAAATAAACGTAGACGAAAAATAATAAAATCACGTATTTCATTGAATTAAAAACTGGGGGGATTTTTTTTTTGATAAGCTTTTATAGCAATTAATTCGTTATAATATATATCTAACTGTGAAAGGATGTAATTATTGATTCATATTTAATAATTAATATATGTATATTAATTTAAGTTTGCATTTTAAAAAATAGATGAGGTACATATTATAATAAATAAATGAATAAAGCCTTTGAGCAAGCTCAATATACAATGGATCAATCGAAAAAACAATTTGGAATGAGGTAACAATGTTTTTTATGCAAGCCCCACATGTGTGAATAAATAAAACATTAATAATTGATACAACGTCAACGGATACAAAGATGAAAAATAAAGAGAATAAAATAGAAACAAAAAATAATTGACAACAATACAAACAAAATTTGACAATTATCAATAATAAAATGGGTAATAATTATAACAGTTTATAGTGATAATAATTATTATTGAAATAAGGAGAATGAATGATCATCAATGATAGCAATAAATAATAATTAAAATTTATAATGAGCAGAACAGACAGAAAAGTTCGTATTTTTGGTAGGTACCTTTGGGTGGTTTAGAGATTCATTCGAAACTCCAGAAAAACGGGCTGCACCATAATCATATTAAACGTTTTTTGTCATGAGAATTAAAGAATCAAAAGACATTATGTAATTGTATTCATGTGCTTATTTGTGTTTGTGTGTAATTTAAATGAAAAAATAATTTATTTTTATTTCTAAATAATTCATTGTACCCAAGTGAAGTATTTCAACACAAACAATTTTAATTTAATTAAAGAATGAACAAAAGAATAGTTTAAGAAATAAATAAGCGAAAAATAAGTAACGGTATAAATGTAGTAAACAAGAGAAACAAGGTGATAATTAAATATATTTTTGTCATTTGTCCCAATTGTCATTTTTTTTTTTTGTTAAATTGTTTCAATTATTTATATTGTATATTTAAATAAATATCACGCGGAAAATTGATGGTACAATTTGGCATTACCTTGTGATCGCCCATGCACGTTGTCGGTCCAATAATTCCATATTCCACTGGGTCCCCAGATGAAATCTTTATTAAAATAAAAAATAAAAAATATTAATTTCAACATTTATAATATAAAAGGTAATTTCAACTTACATTTTCAACTAATAATTTTGCAGTAGGACTCAATAATATTCGATCACACCAAGCTGGTACTCTTGTTTGCATATAATTACTTCCTTGATTTATATCCTCTTCAAACGGATAACTCGGCACAAATTCAACCGGAAATTCAAAGAGTCTACCCTCAAAGTCCTCCAACTCACGATCATATTCACGCAACTTGCATTATTCAAAAAATCAAAATTTAAATTAGTGAAATAATAAAATAATAAAAATAAAACACTCAAAATTAATTTACCCATTGGCCACCGTCAGCTGCAAACACCTGTCGATGCTCATGATGAGAAAATTCTTTTTTTCCCAATGTCAATATTAAATTTTCATCATTATTACGAAATTGCAATTTTGAAATATTACCTTTACTCAATAATTGATTTTCATGAGTGTCTTCCGTTAGTTTCTGTTATAATACAAATTATTAATCATATTAGAGTTGGAAATTATCTGCATTATAATTATTTACTAAATAAATATTACCTTTATTACACCTGATGTATCAGTGCGAAAATTAAAGTCACCAAATAAAAAGTATGGAACAGTTTGATACTGATCATTGTGAAATCTTTCAAGTGTATGTTCCAATGCTCTCCTTCTTGTTTTACTATACACTGATGGAAACTATAAAAACAGATACACATAAAAATATACTCAAATGAAAAATAATTAATAATAATTGTCGATTATTCAAATATGAATTATTAATTTCTCACAGTTTCCATAGCAACGAAATTGCTTGCGTCGTGAAATAAATGTATATTTATGAGATCAAAAATTGTTCCGCTAATATTCCATCGTGTACGTAAAAATCCTTTTCGTGACCACTTGCATTCCGGAAAAAAATCCTGAGGAAATTTAGCTTTTTCTTTTGTTGTAACTGCTTCAATATTACCTGAATGCACTTCTTTGCCATGTACAGGAATGAATTTGTACTCTATAAAATATAAACATACACAATTATTATAAATATTTTTCCTATTATTCCATTCGTCCATCCAAGATATAATAATAGAAATGTAAATAATAAATTATAAACCTTTAAAGTCCCACAGAAGAACGTCCTTCAACGATTCATGTATGAAGTAAAAGTTTCCGAGAGCCTGCAAGGACAAATAAAATATATTTAAGAAACAATATAAGAAATAAAATTACTATTCATTTTTCTATAGGTAATCACTGTACCGTGAAATGTTCCGCTGATGAAAAATCTTCATCGAGAAATACAGTGACTTTATCAAAGAGTCTCAGCTCTTCAGAAGACATAAGTAATCTGAAAAATAAAAATATAACAACGTGCAGTAGTGTGAAATTAAGCGTAATTAATATTATGGCATAGTAATGATTAATACAGACATGATATGTGAGGGTATTGATTATTTTTATTTTATTATCTTGTTTTTTCATTCCCCCACATAATATACACACCATGTTGCTACATTTTAAAAATGGTTTCCCGCACGGTCATTTGCTAACTGTGTTGATGTATCACCCTTTGAAGACACGCATTCAACCATAAATACTTGTGTGTAGCTTATTATCTATTTTTATTATCTATTTTTGTATAAAACGACTCCTTACATTGCTCGTGTGAGTGCATTAAATCATCATGTTTATCTCTTCCGCACGTTGTGGGTGCGAAATAGATAAACAATAAAATAGAACAAATAGGATATGTTCACTGTGAGAGGTAGGAACGTGGTGAAAGATTAAGAAGAAACCTTAAAAAGTTGTGTAAGCGACATTGAGATATACAATTATATATTTTTTTTTTATCCAATTGCTTGGCAAGAATTATTTATATAAATTTACTTACCTAACAAAATCCTCAACGTGCCGCATACTTTGCTCATAGTTTTTTCCACCCACTTCTTGGCAGTGCAATGCAATAAATTTTGGATCCAAACGTGATACCGTCTGAAAAATATAGAATAATTTATTTTTTAATTATTAATTACTCTTTTAAAATTTTATGAAATAAATTATTATTTACTGTTGCTTTTATTTAATTCAAAATACTTACAGACAAAAATTCTTCGGTCCATATTTTTAACATAACACCAGGCTGAAATAAATATTTCAATTAATATTTTAGATACGCAAAAACAATTTAATATTATTGGAAAAAATTTCGAAATTTTTTTAGTGAAAAAAACTTTGAATATCTCAAAAACGAAAATTATTTTTTATTTATTTAATTTTACCTCTTCAAAAATGCTGCCAACATTGGCAGTAATCAATAGGACGGGAACACCTGACATTTTCTCAAATTTTAAATGCAATATTCAATAATAAATTTTAGCCAAAATCTATCTATTTCACCCTTCAATATAAATTTGTAACAATTGTCATTTCCAAAAAAAGACAATTGTATCATAAATTATGTTGTATGCCGCTCATAATCCTCGAACCTGAATAAACAGAAAAATATATATTTTTTTAATAAAAAAAAAATTAACATTCTCATTTAATTTTTTTTCTACATTTCTTCTTTTTCTACATTATTTTATCCATCACCCACCTACCAAAACTAGAGCAAAAGGGTTGGCCCGGGTCACGGTCGTCTTTCTCTCAATAAAAATTGTCGTACTCTCTCATTCACCGACGAAACAAATCATTTCCCATGATTAAAATGTTTTTCTTCTGTTGAGGAGAAGATTTTTCCTTACACACATCGATTCGCGCACTAACAAAAACATTCATTATTTAATTGTTATTATAGTGCGTTGAGTGATTGAGAGAGAGAGTAACAAAAATAATATATATTGAACCAATTCTCTTGGACGTGTTTGCAAAACGATGATGATAGAGAGAGACTCGTAGGAGAATGCCGAAGAGCCCAGTACATTTACTGTGTTGGAGTATGCGCAAAACTTACAGAACTAATGTGTCAGTTCACATGCATATACTACAGAGAAATCAGTGGGAGACAAGTATATATGATTGAGAGAGAAAGAATGCTACTTGAACGCAAATATGTACATGGATTGTCTCATTGTGACGTGACATACAAAGCCCCCCCAACTACACTCATACACTTCAGTGTACACATGAAAATAAATTTATGTTGCCATTTCAAATGTTATAACTGTGTATTTGTATGACGAAACCACGCCTACCCATCCTTACGCACGTCAATAGCCAGTGACGTAATAAATGTTTTCTTTTTTTTTTTTTTTTATTTCTTTCATTTTTTTCTTATATGTAGTCTTATATATTTTTTTATATTTGCCGGTTAGGTGATACGTTGGGAGGGAATTATAGACGATAGCAGCAGAAAAACGGAACTAAAAATAAAATAGAACTACTGAAATTGACATAACCTAAAAATTTTGGTAATCTTATTATCAACGTGGAGGTTTTGATAATTAGCGATATTAAATTACCGGTGTTTTGATGTTGATAATGAGAATTAATATTGTTAAATTAATTTATCAATTTTTCAGTGATTTTTCTTTGATCCTGAATTATGTATATGAACACACAGCACTGAACTATAATTGCGCTTGCGCGAATTGATGTATTTTCAACGAATATTGTACAGTACATGTTACCATTATAATTTTAATTTTAAACAATTGTTGTATTCTATTATAATGTCTTTTTAATTGTAGATGTACTTGGGTAATAAATTATTACGAAATGTTGCTAAGTTTATTGATATTATTTGTGGTTTGTGGTAGTTCCTTGAGTGAGGTTATTGTCACCTCAAGCGTTTTTGTTATTCCCATTGGACCTGAAATGTTCAACTGGAACTCGAATGGTATGGCTATAATATCAATGGTATTTTATTTATTTATTACATTCTGTATATATGCATTTAATAAAATATCCCTGATGTATTAAATGAATTTTATATCTATCTGAAAATTGATTATTTTTTCTCATAATATTTGAAATTTTAGCTGGACGAATTGAGTTTACATATCAAGCATCATTGATTAATGCACCAGACTTGCCATCATGGATTCATTATACTTATAGTGATAAACATCGACGTGGATTCCTTTATGGTGTTCCACCTAATGACCAAGGAGATTTTAAGGTATTCATCATTGATACAGTCCTAAATTATCATCAATAAATATATTTCTAATTTAATAAAATGCAACAAGTAATTTTTTTTTGTTCATTCAGTTAGAAATAGTAGGACTAAATAAACAGACTTATGACACTGCGTACAAAATTATTGATATAAAAGTTCAGAAGAAAGAAAATATAACAAAATCCGAGGTTTATTTGAAGATAGATAATCTGGATATTGAAGATACCTTCGATGGAAAAAGAATGGAAAAACTTTTCGATGTTTTCAGGTAATTTATCATGTCTAATTATATTTTACTTTAATTAACGCATTATTTATACGTATATTTGTTTAAAAATATTTTACTTTTGATTATTAGGAAAGAATTGTGGACAGAAGCGCAGGATTTACATCTAACCTTTTTAGCATCTGCTGTTGAAGAAGGTGCTCGACTTCCGCTGGATCCCAAAGAAGCTGAAGGGTAAGGAAATTGCATTGAAATATTAAAATTACATTTGCCAGTAATATGCTCGTATGTAAACTACGTTTATTTCCTAATTCTCTTATTTTATATTTGAAATAAGCATCAATTTATATGACCTAGAATGATTCATTACTTCCTTTCATTTACGTCATCATGGTTATCAGTTTACCACAATGCAAACGACTAAATATATTGATGTATATTATATCTATTTACGTAGTTATAAAATAAACAAAGTAATTTATTATATAAATACTAATACGTCGTAATGAAATGTTAAATTTTCGATTTGATTTATTATTTACAGCTAAAATATTAATTGTTTTTAATAATGATGAATATTTATAGTGTTGTTTTGAGATTAGGAAGCTCGATGCCATTTTCTCATAGCCTGAATGATTATGAAGCACAATTGAAACCATTGAGACGACGATTACCATGTCCAAAAGATTTTAAAAGGACATCTAAAGAGATAATGTTTCGAAATGCTGGTTTTGTCTTGGATTGGTGTTCATTTAAATTAGTAAGTAACGTGATTATTTAAATGTTAGTGATGTTTTAATTGATGATTAAATGATGAATAATTTTTTTGGTAGATATCAGAAAATCGGAGTTTACATCAAGAGAGTGCTAGACGTGATCCAGGCATAAATATTATTGGTAGAACTCCATTAGTAGCAACAGAGCATGCTGAATGGCAATGGGCAAGACCAAAAAAAATAGAAATTCCAACGAGAAATTATTTTCATGAAATTGCTACAACTGTATGTGTACCAACATTATTACTTCTCATATTGGCAGTTTTGTTGAGCTCAACTCTTTGTCTTCATCATGAAAAAGCGTGAGATTTTTAATTATTTATCTGGATTTAATTTTTATCTGTATGTATATTTTCAATAGGATACTATTATTTTACTATTATTAAATCATAGGAGAGATCCAGAGTCTGATAAATATTTCAATGAACTTTTTAATATTTATTATAAACGAGAAAAAAATAAATGCAATGAACCGAATATTAGGTAAAATCATTACTCTATGAATTTTGAATCAACTTCATAATAAATTAACTTGCACATTGTAAACCAAATATTAATTGAAATGAAACAATGCTAAAAATTAATTTATTCTAATTGATTATAATTTATGAATTTTTCATTAACATATTTATGTTTTATTATTATTTTTTTTTATTTTTCATGGTTGCTTTATAGTTTGACAATTCATAAAAGCTGAATTAAAAATTGTTAGCATGCAATTTTGATTTTTAAATGGTATGTATAATTTTTTTTTTAAATTATTATTCATCAAAATTAAAATATTTTACATATTATTCAAACTATTTAGGCCTTATATATTTTTTTTAATGTTCAAGACCGAAAAAAGAACCATCACCAGTTGAGGAAACCGAAAAAATTAGTGTTCAAATGGTTCAATATGCAACAACAACAAGAGGAACATTGAGATCTCTATCAGCTCAACCATCGAGTCCAAATGAATTATTACTACGTAGTCCTCGAGCCAATTTCGAGTAATTAAAAAAATTAATTCAAACAAAAAATAATCATTTATAGACACTTAATAATTTTTTATTTTTACATTTATAAAGCGCACCAGTGGAACGTACTAATTCATATTTACGTCCAAATCCACCACCTTACAATAGTTCCAATATTGTGTAGGTATTTTTTTTTTAAATATAAATTTATGTATTTCATCAATAAATTATGTAATAATTAATAATTATGTATTTTAATTTATTACAGTGGATCATCGCGTGTGGATTTCTGACTACACGAGGAGCCAGCCAAAACATGGTTCTGCTAAGCAGAAAGATTTTTATCCATTTAATCTTTGGAACTGGCTCCATCAATAGAAAATCATAGCAATCTTGATATATACATACTCTAATAATTAAGTAGAAACATTCAAGATATAAACAATTTAAAAATGAATTTGTACTATTATAATAATAGCATTCATGATTTCTTGTATAAAAAATATACATGCTTGCATAAACATATTGAAATTTATTTATTTATTATTGATAAATTAGATGTAAAATAAAATTAAGTAAGAAATAATATGTAAGTACATACTTGTATGTTATATGCATGTGTTTTTCCCTTTAGTGCACGTGTGAAATTATGACCAAACTATGCTAATATTCTTTTAAATCACCATGTGTATGTCGCTATAATCGTAATGAACCTCTGTGACTCCAACTGCGCATGCGTATTATTTATTTGCGCGTATTTTAAAATAAAATTAATAAACTAGACTGAGTTACGAAAAAAAATGTAAAGGAAAATATTTTTTGTAGAAGAAATTCACTAAATAATAATAAACTAATCCTAATTGTGCACGGAAACCTTTCAAAATTTATACACACCATAACATTAATTTCTTTAGGTTTAGAGGTTATGTTCACATTTTTGAAGAGGAATATTAACTGCGCCTGCGCGTTGTTATCTCTATCGAAGGGGGACATGAGGGAAAGGAGAGGAAAATGTGCTTTATGAAAGGTCGAAAGGTTCTCCTGTATCTAACCTAAAATTTTATTCGCGCAAATATGCGATTGATCAAAACTTTAAGAAACATTTCGAAACAATAATTTATTAACAGAGTGTAAATGATTTGCAAAAATTATGTTTCCTGCTAAACAAATAATTTCAGAATTGTTAGGACGAAGGCAAAGATTTATTAAACCTCTATTATCAGCCTGGTAATTAAACATTATAAAATTTTATTTTGAATTTTATTTATTAAAGTAACAACATGAATAATGATAATAATTAATTTAATTTGAATTAAATTACAGCAACATAAATCCACATCATTCAATTTATGAAACTCGTCGTGGCAAGAAAAATGACCGTAAACAAGATTCAATTAATTCTTTATTCCATCCTATTCCTGTAACACCTAATTCAGATGCGATCAATGTTGGTGCAGAATTCACCGGTGAATTGAAAAAAGCAGATCTTCAAAAAGTCCTTGCCGTATTTTATCAACGCAAAGAGGTTAAAAATATAGCCAAAGAGCATGGACTTGACGGTGAGAAATTAAAACTCAAAATATTTTATAAATATAATAAAGTTTCAACTATTGTAAAATAATATTGATAATTAATTTTTATTCTTGAATAAATATTTTTATTATAGATGACTTGCAGCAACAGGCATTCAATAGTTTTAGAAGATATTGTTTGGAAGCTGAAACACTTCCAGTTGATCTTCATGTAGTGATCAGTGATATTCTTCAAGGCGCTGGTCATGCCACTGACATTTTTCCATATTTTATTCGACATGCAAAAGAAATATTTCCACATATTGAATGTATGGATGAACTTAAACAAATTAGTGATCTAAGAACTCCAGCTAACTGGTAATATTATAGCTAATCGGTCTTAATTACGGACATAATCATCAGTTCGTTCATTTTTTCAAGCAATATCTCAATACAAGTAAATAAATTGTTTAACATTGAATATAATTTTATTAGGTATCCATTGGCAAGAGCTAAAACAAGAAAAGTAATATTTCATGCTGGTCCAACAAACAGTGGCAAAACTTATCATGCATTAGAAAGATTTAGAACAGCTAAAAGTGGAGTTTATTGTGGACCACTTAAACTTTTGGCTACTGAAGTATATCAGAAAACAAATGCTTTGGTAATGTTAAATAAATAGATAAATTATTTTTGAACGCTGAATATTATTTTAGTTTATGACGATTAGTTGTAATTGTTTTTTTAATTCATTTTAGGATACTGCATGTGATTTAGTAACTGGTGAAGAGAGACAATTTGCTAAAAATGAAGATAATCCAGCAAATCATATTGCTTGCACAGTGGAAATGGCACGAGTCAATGTACCATGTGAGTTTTATTTTTTAAACTAAATAAATAATTTGTATTAAATATTTTATGAAATAATTTTTCAGGTGAAGTTGCAGTTATTGATGAAATTCAAATGTTGAAGGATTATGGAAGAGGTTGGGCGTGGACAAGAGCACTTTTAGGTATTCCCGCTGATGAAATTCATCTCTGTGGTGAAGCAGGTGCCATCGATTTGGTATTATATAAACTCAATATATTCAAAAATATAATTGCAAAATTTAATAAATGAGTTTCATATAATTCTTTAAACATTTTTTGTTATTAGGTTCGCGCACTTCTCTCTACAACCGGTGAAGATTTAGAAGTGCGTCGATACAAACGTTTAACCGAATTAGAAATAGAATCATCAGCGGTGATTAGTTTAAAAAATATTCGTCCTGGCGATTGCATTGTTTGCTTCAGTAAAAATGACATTTATACAGTATCACGCGAGCTTGAACGATTGGGAGTTGAAGTTGCTGTTATCTATGGTGGTTTACCACCAAATACAAAATTAACTCAAGCCGGTAAATTCAATGATCCCAATCATTCGTGCAAAGTTATGGTTTCTACTGATGCTATTGGAATGGGATTAAATTTGTAAGAAATTAAATTAATTCAAATAATTTTATTATCATATAAAGCTATTCTTGATTATTAATTTCATGGAATTTCTCTAATCATCTAGGCACATACGTAGGATTATTTTTTATTCAATGATTAAACCGTCAGTTAATGAAAAGGGAGAAAAAGAAATGGATGTAATTCCCGTTTCATCAGCACTGCAAATTGCTGGACGTGCTGGTCGCTTCGGAACACAATGGGAAAAAGTATATAAAAATATACTTACACGTATATAATTAATATAAAGCTCCCTACTGGCTTTTCTATTTATATTTTATTGTATGTCCGTAGGGTTATGTAACTACATACAAACCTGAAGATCTTCCATTGTTGAAAAATATTCTTAGTCAAGAACCAGAGCCAATAACACAAGCTGGACTTCATCCAACTGCTGAACAAATTGAATTGTATGCGTATCATCTTCCTAAAGCTGCACTTTCTAATTTAATGGTAAACAATTTTTAGAAGTGATTAATTTTTTTTATTTATTCTTTATATTTGTATTAACAATTTTTTTTGTTTTTTTGTTTCTAGGATATTTTTGTATCTTTGTGTACAGTAGACGATTCATTGTATTTTATGTGTAACATTGATGACTTCAAATTTCTCGCTGATATGATTCAACATGTTCCATTACCACTTCGTGCACGTTATGTATTTTGTTGTGCGCCAATTAATAAAAAAATTCCATTCACGTGTACAATGTTTTTGAAGGTAAGCGATGAATAATCAATTTATTAATTCAACACCAAATAAAAAATGTTATTAATTTATTGTTATATTATAGTTTGCGAGACAATATAGCAAAAATGAACCAATTACTTTTGATTGGTTGTGTCAACAAATAGGATGGCCATTGCAACCACCAAAATCTATTATTGATTTAGTTCATCTTGAAGCTGTATTTGATGTACTTGATTTATATCTCTGGCTGAGGTAAATTGATATTACTTATTTATTTTTTTTTATTCTTAAAAAATACTTTTGAATGTGTCATTTTATTTTTTATCGATAGCTATCGATTTATGGATCTATTCCCGGATACAAATACTGTTCGAGATGTTCAACGAGAACTAGATGCAATTATTCAAGAGGGAATTGTCCAATTGACAAGACTTTTAAAAAATTCAGAAACAGGTTAAATTTATTTTTCATAATTAAATTAATCAATAAAATTTTTTATATTCATTTGTTCATTTTACATGTGTATTATTTTTTTAAATAGGAATCAGTAATGGTACAACATCAGCTACAGACGAAGACAATTTTCAATTAAATACACAAAAACGACAGTACTATAGAGGTATAAATTTGTTTTTATTCAAAATTTATATTTATATGAGTATGAGCATAAATATAAATTAATATTATAATCAAATTTTATTGATTGCGAATTTTTTAGAGCCAAAAGGAGAGAATTTTGGAAAGGGGAAATTGACAGAGCGTCTTTTGTCACAAGGATTATTAACGCCAAATATGCTTCAAGAATTACAACGTGAATGGACGCAGGTACGAAATAATTTTTAATTTTTCTAACTAATTTCCCCGATTTAAATATTTATTTTTTTTTTTTTACTTTTGCTAATTTATTTTCTCAAAAATAGGAACGGGGACGCCCAGAACGAGTTTCTAAACTCAACATGAGAAAACCCTTACCACGAAAGCCGAAATAATAATTGTGCAAAATAAATCTGTACATATACTTATACTTTGATGGTATTAAATAAAGAATTTCTATGTCAAAATTATTTTTTCAGATGTTAATGTATTTTCACTAGTATATCAACAGCGACTTTGTCTTGTTTCTTTTCCTTTTTTTTTTTTTTTTAATTCTCACATATTAATGATAGAAAAAATATAAATAGAATGTCAGATATCTGAAAGAATTTTTTCTTCTCATGTTGTATCTCACATTTATTATAATCACATTGAGGGTATTTCTTCAGTATTACGATTTTCACTATGCTGAAATGGTTCAACAGTGCGCTGGAACAATTTATAAAACTGATCATCCGTTTTAATTTGATGTAGATATCGGCGCATCACTTTAATACCCGGCAAATGCATATACTTATTTAAAAGAAGAAATCTGTACATTCGCGGTGATTCAATATAGATTAATAATGATAAAAATAACCATGTCTCAGTAAATTCAGTTACAACTTCATGTGAATTTGGTAATACCGCACTTTTTAAACACTCTTGTATCATTAATTTTTGAATTTTCGGAACGTCCAGCGATGAAACAATAGACGATATTGATTTTGAAGATTCTTTCATCGATTCACTTTTTCGCTTTTGTTTTGTCATTTTTGCCAATAATTTTTGTAGTATATAAATTGTCCGATCTTTCTTCAATAATTCTGCAGATTCACCTATTTGCGGTGATTTTCTCAATTTGCGACGGGTCATTTGTGCACTCAATATACTACACTTAGTGCAACGTGCCGTACCATTGTTTATAATTATTGGACAATCTACATGACGCCATTTTGCATCGTGACGATAGGCCAACGACATGTCCATTTCAGCTGGATTAAACTTGTCCAATGTACCTTAAACAAAATTCAAATATTTATTAAATTATATATCCTCCATAAATTAAATTAACGTATAAAATAATAAATAATATAATTTCTTTATTACCATCGCAAATGACACGTTGATGAAATTCTTCAATAAATTCTTCAACATCAGTCAACGAATTTACTCTCAATTGTCTTCCGTCACGAAGTAAACTATGTAATTTTGGATCAATAATAGTTCCCGTAGCTGAACAATGTAGAGTCATATCATTTTTGAGATAAACTTGTTTTTGCACATACGGAACGTCATTTTGTGACACATTCATGCATGCATAAATAACTGTAGTAGCTTTTCCCCCAGATATCACCATTGACGACCAACCACAAGGTAATTTTACTTCAGTATAAGCTTCCAAAAAATCCTCAAATAACATGGAATCTTCATTTTCATCAGGAGGATCTAAACTTTCTATTGGCATATCCTCGTCATCACAAGTTTCCTTTAATTTTTCATCGCTACATTGATCGGAACGTTTTTCAATCGACCACATTTCAGATGAGTCCACATCTTGATTGCTACCACTATCATTACCATCATCATCATTATCTCTTTCACCTTTTTCATTAGACAAATGTAATTTACTTGATGGATATACTCCAACTTCTTTAATAGTCACGAATTGCATCAAATCAGTTTCTGCACCGCATTCATTTGACAAATTCATATTTTCTACATAAATAATTGATGGATCATCAGATTCTTTTAAATATATTGTATGATCGTCCATTTCTACATCGCCTTGAAGTATTTCAAGGCCTTGATGATGTTCATGATTGTCAATCAATGATTGTCCTTGATTAATCTCATTATCATCGTCATCATCCTGTTCTTCCTCCTCTAGTGACTCAGTTGCCAATGTTTCAGTGATATATTCTTCAAGCTCAGCATTATCAGAATCATTTGTGTTCATTGCATCATTATGCATCTCAATATTAGTATAAGTAATAATATTGTCTGTTCTAGGTATAAGAAATACTTCTTTTCTGTTATCACGAGATTTAAATAATTTTTTATCATTCCCCCATTGTCGATTCTTTTTAAATTCATCAAATTCATCATCGTCATCATCAGCATTTTGCATAATATTTGAATTTTTATAGGTGTTACTTGGCACTGCACCAGGACGTAAACGACATTTTTTATATTTTATCTGTAAAATAAAAACAATATCAATTTAAATAAAAATAAAAATACCGCATGACAGCTATTTATTTTTAACATTTTAATTCTTGTATGAAATTATTAATTTAATTAGTAATAATAATTCAACTATTACTTACTGTAACAACATGGGGTGGAATGCCACTGACCCAATGAGTTATTATGTCACCTGGTGTAAAATGCCGACTACAAACAAATGTCTCATCATTTACTTTATAATTATCGATTCCAATAGCCTTCTGCCATTTTTCCCTCGTTTCAGCGTCTTTTGGCGCAGAGAAAAAACTATATGAATTTTTGTAATTTGTCTCTTTACATAAAACACACTTGCGAGTCATATTTACTTTACTTCATTTTATACTTTCCACAATTTACATATATTATATTTATAATTGCGTACATATAAATAAATAAATAAATGCCTGTGTTATATACAGGCAACAATGCTAATGCACATGCAGAAGTGTGTAATACTGTACATATTTTATCATCAACCAATCATATCAATATAATTTCAACAAAATGTAGATAGCAACATGAGCATATGACAAGCGCAAAATTCAAAAATTTAAATTCAAATGCATTCTCTAAAAATCAGTAAAATCAATATAAAACATTTAAGTAAAATTCATGTAGTAAATTTTATAAACTATTTATAATATATTATTACACATATTATTCATGAAAATAATTAATATTGCTATAATAATTAAAACAAATTCATCTATAAAAATGTTAATATGGTGCCATCTATAGTAAGAAATTTGAGGTTAGATATAACGCGCATGCGCATTGATTTTCTATTCTCTTTCTCTTTTTTTCTCGCCTTCTTTCACATAACACTACAGCGTTTATACATATTATATGTGTGTGTGTCGGTGATTGGGTGAATTCTATACTTTTGTGGTCTTTCTCTCGTTGGATATACGGCACGCCGCATTTTCACATTTAATTTTTTAGTCTTATATTTTGTCCATCGTATAATAATCGTTCACAATGTCCACACAACCACATAGCAGAAAGCGTGTTTGCTATTATTACGATAGTAAGTTAATACAATTATTTAATTTTATATATATATAAATTTTTGATCCCGCTTAAATTAATATACACAAGAAGAGCTTGTCAAAAATGTGTTTGGTGAAAATCGACGCTAGAGAATCACGTATACCAATTTAATCATGAATAATTCTTATTTTTCTAATAATATTTTAACATATTTCATCTGATTATTTATGTAAAACGAATATTAAATACAATGCTGTGAAAAATTTCTGAATAAATATCTCATTTTATATTAATTGTACAGTTTTATAAACGTTAAGGTGAAAGATTCATACGCGGGAAATTCGTGCGACCGTATTTTCAAAAGACGCCATGCCACTTTCTGACCGTACTGAATTTCAGAATCTCTCGAGTTATCTTTGAAAAAAGTGTATTATTTATAGTAAATTAAATTATTTCATCAAATTTTTATTTACATTTTCTATCTGAATGTTTCGATTAAATTTATATTCAATATCAAAATTATAATTGAGCGTATATTTTATATTTTTTTAATTAATAATATTCCATCGCGTCTCGATACGACACAATCACATTCGTCAGCTCGTCCAACTCTTTGTTCTCGAGAATTTAATAGTAAAATATTAATTAAAATACATTATTAATAAAAGTATTTATTTTATCCTTTTTTTTTTTTTTTTTAACTTAATTCAAGGTGACATTGGTAATTATTACTATGGCCAAGGACATCCCATGAAACCTCACAGAATAAGGATGACACATAATTTATTATTGAATTATGGATTGTACAGAAAAATGGAAATATATGTAAGTGAAAAATGAAAATAATTAATTGATGATTTTTGTTAAATTATTATAAATATTTATAGAACACACTTTTTCATTTATAGCGTCCTCATAAAGCAACAGCCGATGAAATGACCAAATTCCACAGTGATGAGTACATCAGATTTTTACGATCAATAAGACCTGACAACATGTCCGAATACAACAAACAAATGCAGAGATGTAAGAATGATAATTATTTTTAATTGATTTTATTCGTTTCAATTATTTATAAATCAATTGAACTAAATAGCACAATCGAAATATTTTTTGCATATTTATGAATTAATTCATAATATTTTGAAAATTAAAATTGAAAATTGTTCATTATATTGATTATGCGATATGAAAAAATTGATTGAATATTTTATTTTAATTAATTTTTACAGTTAATGTAGGAGAGGATTGTCCTGTCTTTGATGGACTCTATGAATTCTGTCAATTGTCAGCTGGTGGTTCAGTTGCAGCTGCTGTTAAATTAAATAAACAAGCATCAGAGATTTGTATCAATTGGGGCGGTGGTTTGCATCATGCTAAAAAAAGTGAAGCTTCAGGTTTTTGCTATGTCAATGATATTGTTTTGGGAATATTAGAGTTGCTCAAGTATCACCAAAGAGTATTGTACATTGATATTGATGTACATCATGGTGATGGAGTTGAAGAAGCATTTTATACAACAGATCGAGTAATGACAGTATCGTTCCATAAATATGGTGAATATTTTCCTGGCACTGGTGATTTACGTGACATTGGCGCTGGTAAAGGAAAATATTATGCTGTTAATATTCCATTGAGAGATGGAATGGACGATGAAAGTTATGAATCAATTTTCGTACCAATTATATCAAAAGTTATGGAAACTTTTCAACCATCCGCTGTTGTATTACAATGCGGCGCTGATTCATTGACCGGTGATAGGTTAGGTTGTTTCAATTTAACAGTACGGGGACATGGAAAATGTGTAGAATTCGTTAAGAAATATAATTTGCCATTTTTAATGGTTGGCGGTGGCGGTTATACAATAAGAAATGTATCAAGATGTTGGACATATGAAACATCAGTTGCTTTGGGTTGTGAAATTGCAAATGAATTGCCGTATAATGATTACTTTGAATATTTTGGACCGGATTTTAAACTGCATATTAGCCCGTCGAATATGGGAAATCAAAATACTGTAGAATATTTGGAAAAAATAAAAACGAGATTATTTGAAAATTTAAGAATGCTCCCGCATGCACCGGGAGTACAAGTTCAAGCTATACCAGAAGATGGTGCTAATGTTGAGGACTCGGAAGCTGAAGAAAAAGTTAATCCTGAAGAGAGATTACCTCAGCGCGATATTGATAAGAGAATTCAGCATGAGAATGAGTATAGCGACAGTGAGGATGAGGGAGAAGGTGGCCGACGTGACAATAGATCATTCAAGGGGTCGAGAAAAAGGCCGAGATTGGAGAAAGGACAGGAAGCAATGGAGACAGATATCAAAAAAGAAGAGGATATTAAATCCGAAGTTAAAGGTAAATAAAATTAATTATATGAATTAAATGTATTTTTAATTTAAATTTAATTAATTATTTTTTAATTTTTTATTTTTAGAAAATGAAAAGGATGATAAGACTAATGTAATGAGCGAAGAGACAAAAAAAGATGGCAATGCGAATCCCTGATAGGCAGCGGCGGTTTATGGACGGTTAAAAAATTGACGAAACAATATTATTTAAATTCAATGAGATATATGGTTAGATAAATTTGGAAAGAAACAAAATAATTTATATCTGAAACAGCACTGTCGATAATTTCATACTGTAGCAGTCTCGAACGTGTATTAATTTTTTTTTTCTCGTTCGATTGACAAAGTCATTCTGCGTATACTAATTCTGAAATGAGTCAAACAAATTTGTAGGGTTTTATTTTCTTGTGCTTAATGTTCTTCCTCGAGATTAATATACGTAAAAGTTCGTGGCGAGCAATGAAGTATTCAAATATACATATATGTCGATTATTAACAAATTTAAAATGCTTACTATTATTATCGTTTTTCCATGTAATCAGTAAGTGTTTGTATGGAACTCATCAACAGAAATATCTGTCTCAAATCACGGATAACTTTTTTTTTTTTTCATTGTATGTTTAATTCTGATGAAGACTAAAAATGAAATTTACAAAATAAATTGCACAAATAAATTAATTGTGATCGTTAGGGGAGAAAAAGTAAAACAACAATTGTATTATGAATTTTTTTTGTACATAAAAAATTGTGCACTTTCGTTTCATTTAATTGCAAAAATTATAATCTTTGCAATGGCGTAAATATGTTATTTAATTTGGTCCGTATGTAAAGTACACTTTGCTTCTTTTCGTCTCGAGATAAAAAAGAAAATGTGAGTGATACAAAAAAAAAAAATATGGAAATTTAACCATATAGATAAATTAATCTCTAGAATGTCATATTTAAAAGAAAAAAATCGGTTAATGTAAGAACTCATTTGTGGAAGTTATAAATTTCAATCATGTGAACTAGATCTAAAAACATTTTCTTCGGATGAGTGAATAATCAAGAATTATATTCTGATAGCAAATAATTTTTGTCAAATTATGGTGCAAATAACTCGCAATTTTTACGTAAATAAAAATATTTTATCCGAAGAAAATGTTGAAAAGTCTTGCGTGAAAAATGGTCTAGTTTAGATAAATAATAGTTAAATTCAATATAAAAATCATGCAGTATAAATAATTGCGTGGTCAAATCAATCATAATATTTTGTGTTCTAATATAAATACGTGATGTTTTTAAATATTTATAATAAAAAAATGTGAAATTAAAATGTCCAATAATATTTACTTTTTAATTTCCTTATATATAGTTATGTACATATAAATAAATCATTTATATGTATAGAAAATTCAAGATGGTGACGATGTTATAGGTAACTGCGTTAAAAGTATCGTTTATTTCACAATGCCACGTTTTTCCGGAAATCATTTGTCAGCTATAAAATAAATGTATGCATTGTTCTTATACTTAAAAAATACGAACTACGACACATTAAATAAATATAAATTTATTGGTTATGTTTCAGATTAAAAGTAAAAATGGCAAAAATGCTGCCATAACCTTCAAATGTAACGGAGGAACATTTGAATTGTTTACTTATCCATAAGTTCAATGTGAAAAATAAAATCAATAAGTTTTTCCAATTGTTTATGTTAAAAACTAAAAATTTATTTCATTAATTACAATTCAATTTTTCATTATAAATGAAATTTAAACATAACTAATATAATTAAGTTGACGATTTTCATTACAGAATACATATCAAATCAATTTTTCTTCGTGCATTCCAACAAATTCAGATTTTTTTTTATCTTGATTGTTTTATTTCTATTTAATAACCATTAAATAATATCAAAATGATTTCTTACATATCCCATGTAATGACTCTTGCCAACAGTATTATAGGTGTGAGTGTATTGGCAATGCCTTTTTGTTTCAAGCAATGTGGCATAATTCTTTCAGCAATTGTACTTATATTATGCAGTCTATTATCAAGAATAGCCTGTCATTTTTTGATAAAATCCGCTGTTATGTCAAGACGAAGGAATTATGAATTGTTAGCATTTCACGCGTTCGGACCCATGGGAAAAGTATTGGTAGAATTATTGATTATTGGATTTTTAATCGGTACATGCATTGCTTTTTTTGTTGTCATTGGTGATTTGGGTCCACAAATAATTGGTAAACTATTGAATAAAAATCCTGAAAACATCAAACTTAGTTTTCTCTTGACCACTGCAACACTTATTATTTTACCATTGGGTCTATTGAAAAATATTGAGAGTTTATCCAGTATTTGTACAGTGGCTATTGGATTTTATCTGTGTTTAGTACTTAAAGTATGTTCTCATACAATTAAAAAATTATTTAATACATATACAGATTAATATTAAATATTATTTATAAATGTAATTTGGTTTCAGGTTATTATGGAATCAATGGGACAAATATTTACAGGCGATTGGTACAATAATGTTAATTATTGGCGACCCGCAGGGATTCTTCAATGTTTGCCAATATTTTCAATGGCGTTATTTTGTCAAACACAATTATTTGAAATTTATGAATCTATTCCAAATGTTTCATTGGAAAAGATGAACGTCGTTGTCCGAGGTGCACTGAATATTTGTACACTTGTATATATTTCAGTTGGATTCTTTGGATATGTAGCATTTTGTACACAATCATTCTCTGGTAAATATTAATTTTCGTACAATTACGAATAATAAATCTAAAACAATATTCAGATGATATAATTTCTTATTTATTTCTCCAGGGAATATTCTGATGAGTTTTGATCCGAGTATGACTTCGGATGTTATGAATATTGGCTTTGTTTTATCAGTAATTGGCAGTTTCCCTTTGGTTATTTTTCCATGTCGTGCCAGTCTCAATTCACTTCTATTTCGTCGAGTACATTAAAGCATAATTACTTAATATATTAATCATATCTACATATTTGTGATATGATAAGCTAACTTTATTTAATAATTCTTTTTCAGATGTACATTCACGAAGCTTTCACTAATTATATACCAGAAATAAGATTTCGGTGTTTGACATTTACGATAATTACAGTATCATTGATAACGGGATTATTGATGCCAAATATTGAATTCGTTCTTGGATTAGTTGGCTCGACAATTGGAGTTATGATTTGTTTACTTATTCCCGCCGCATTTTTCATCACAATAAGTACAAAAAATACTAATGAACGTTTGCTTGCCCAAGCAATGTTGTTTATTGGTGTATGGATAATGATATTGGGCACATATGCTAATATTTATTCCGTTGAATCCTCTACTACAAAAATATCAGTTTTCACTGAGAAATCTATTCTTCAAATGAATAATATTCAATTGAATTCAAATATTGATAATAAAGATGTTATTTCGAAGGCTTTAGAACGTCCAATCAATGAAAAAGGTAATTAGTTAGTTTATATGGTGAGAAATATTGTAATCTTATCTAATATAATTTTAAAAAATGTAGGAAAATTAGTACCGTCTCCTCAAGTGGCATTGGAAAAGATTGTAGAAGTCAAGAATTTTATCAATACCGGAAACATTGAAACTCACCTACAGAGGGTTACAAATAATAATAGTTTGATTTTAAATAATGAAGAAATTAATAATATTATGGAAAAACCGAAAATTTTGGATGAAACTAAAAAAATTGAAATCGATAACTCTATTAAATTAGAAAAAAAAATTTTTAATGAGCCTTTGAGTGCTGAAGAAAAGATAAAAGCCATTGAAGAGAAAGAAAAACATTTTGAACAACAAAGAAATGAAAATTTGATCAATTCTGATGCAATTAAGAAGGAGGAAACAGAAATTGCTGCAGCAGCAGATCAAATAGCTAACGCTGAAGAGGCCGAACGATTGAAAGAAAAGCAACAAATCAAAGATACTTTAGAACAGAATAAAATTGAAACAATGGAATTATTAAAGGAGCAAAAAGTAATTGTACAAAATATTAAAGAGCAAAAAAAAGAGTTTGAAAAGGATAAAAAAATTCTGAAAGATCTTTTATCCAATAAAATTCAAGAGAGTATTTTGCAGCCAAAAGTTGAATTAATCGATGATAAAAATAATATAAAAATCAATGATGAAGTCAAAATCAATGTGAAGCCCAAAAAATCTGTGGCAAGTCCACAATTAGAAGAAAAAAACAAACATATGCCCATCGGTTCATCAAATGATCAATCGAATATTAAAACAAAGGAAAGATTATCGAGGACTGTTGAAACCAAAGAATTAATTCTAGAAAAAAATAATTTGAATCAAGATTCAATAGTATCTTCCTTGAATCACAGTCAAATATTAATAAATGACAATGTATCTTTGGAATCTCGTGGCCCAATATTAAACGCATTGACAAATAAAACTGTACAGCATGCAAATGTAGATTTATCATCGATCATTATAGAAGACACTCCATTGAAAGGTACACAAAATGACAGCAATCCATCGCAATATGCAGTACCAATTGCATTAAAATTATTAAATCCAACAAAGGATAATGTTATTCAATCTGTTGTTGATCCTGTTGATACTGTGAATAAATCGCCAGTTATTCATCGCGATATTTTAGAAGATCGTGTTCGAGAGAAACGAGATGTTAACAACAATGACATTATTGAAAAAAATATAACAAAGAATATCAGTAAAATTGAAATTAAGACAAAAATTTTAGAGTGTGCGGAAAATAAATCACGAATTAAATTTGAGGAGGATTCAAGCGATGTAAAAAAAATTATAGACACTGACTCAACTACACCAATATTAATTAAAACAAATGCCTATTTGTCAGATGAAAAAATTGTTGATAATATTATAAATATCAATTCAAATTCACTGATAAATATTGGCGAATACCAAATAGTGAAAAAAAGAGACTTGAAATCATTAGAACTGAAAAATAGTCCAAATTAGTTAATCAACAATTGATAATATATTTTTTATGCATTTAATTGACTGTTATTTCATTATTAATAGTTCAAAAAAACAAAAATACTCAATTGTATTTTTGAATATTCAGGGCATTTATTGTATAAAATATATTTTTTCACTATTTAAAATCCAAGTCAATAAACTTGACTGATATAACTCAATATCAACACAGAATGATAATATCGTCATAAACAAAACGATAAATTAAAACAAAAAAAAACACGAAAATTATATAAATATAATATTAATGTGATAAAAAATTAGTATATAAATCAATGAAAATATCATTTGTACATAAGTCATGAAATATATTAATATATCACAAGATATATTTTTGAGGTGATATTCAGAATCAAAATTAATTTACACCCAAAGATAAAAAACATTAATTTATAATTCAATCAATTAAAAACAATTCACCATACACATATCCACATATAAATTTTATAAAATTCAAATTTCATGACAACTTTCTAGCTAGAAAAAGACGCTATTCAAATTATTCAAAGACACATTTATGCACCAATAATTTAATCTAAGTATATTGTCGTGTACTGAACACTCAACAATTACCGCTATTTCTCGCTATTTATCGTGTGCTTGTCCACACTTTATTTCTATTATAGTATTCCGAGAAAGAACAAGAAATTACACACAACCCGCCAAGGTAACATAGAGAAAAAAAAAAGAAAAAAATTTTCCAGCTATATCATGCGTGAATGTATATATACATGAAGTGGACACTTTTGCTCACAATCATACAGTTACTTACAGATATATACATGTTCACAAATACACATATACTAGTGAAACACACGATTTTACACGATGTACAGTGTGTAGTAGTGGATAGAATGTTGCCGGTGGCAGAGTTCCTCTTCAAGTCACTCGGTCAATTTATTTGTTGTTTCTGCTACTGTGATTCTAATTGAAATCGAGAACAGCTAATAAAAATAAGATAAATTTCAAGTGCTCGACAGAATTTATCTTTATTCATTGTCACAATGGGCTACGATGAAGTGAGTAAAAAACAAATACAAATAAAAAATTGTAATCATTATTATAAAATTTATAAATTTTATAAATTTATAAACTAAATATTATATCATTTAAGCGCGTTTAGTTGCTGTTAAATCAATTAAATATAATTAAAATTTTTTCAGCTACTTAAAAATTTTACATTTAATAAATGTGCATATGTATTAAACATATCGATTAGAATTTACATATGCAAATTTTATTTATTTAGTGGTGTTCATACACCTGTATCTGCGATTTTCAATCTATCATTATTGATATTCAAATGAATTCATCAACTTTTATATCAATTCATTATAAAAAAAATTTTGTTCATCATTATTTTTTATAATTATCAGCTGAAATGTATATTATTTAATTTAATATTTAAATAATCAACAATTTACTATTGTCTATTGGATATTTACAAACTTAGGTAATGATGTAAATACATATATAACTTGACAGGTATCATGTTATACATGAGTTTATTGATCGACCTAGTACTCGTAGTAACACAGCTACGTGGACATCTACAATGGTTGCAAAATGATATGGTATACGTGGGAATATATTAAATGATCATATACTATCACGTGGTATTGAGTAATCCACAAACAATTCCACCCCATTTTATTAATTTATAATAAATACTACATTTGGATTTGTATATACAATATATATAAATGTTATTTTCTGTTAAAATATATCCATAAGCAAATTCTCTTTTTTAAATATCCCGCGCGTTGTATTGATCAAACAAAGTACAATTTATTTTTTCAATTGTTGTTAATCTTATAATTATTGCCACATCATTTGTTTGTAATTATTTATTAAGCTGTAATTTAATTAATTAATATAATATCGCAAGTATATAACGAATGATTTTAAAAAAAAGTAAAATATTTATTGGATTTATATGCGCGCGCTAAGGGCACATGCACACATATGTCGCTGTAATGTAAAACTTACATATGTGTATACGTCGTGGCAGAATATACATATAAAAGGTTAGTGTATTTGTATGGTAGTTTAAATGGCTGTCGTAAGACATAACATAGAAGTGATGTATAATTTTCAACAATTAAATTTAAATTAGTAAGAAGAATATTAATAAATAAACTTATAATTGACAAAGTTTTAAGCATTTCATCGTTTGTTTTTTGAATTTGTAAATGGATACGAAATTCAAATTTATTCATAATTTGTTTTGTATCATATAGGAATGCAATGATGATAAACAATTAAAGGTTAGAAAACATATTACTTTATCGATTTATTTCAAGTTATAATAAGTCATTAATATGATGATAAGTTTTATGGTTATTTTAGCAGTAAGATCAGAGAACTTTCGGGTTGTAGACGTGTCAATGTATATGTATGCGAGTATACTTAAAGAAATATAAATTTTTAATTATATTTATTGACACTGAACGTCATGAATTTTTAAACAATCCACTCATATTATGAAATTTTACATTATATTAATTATTTTTACGGTTTAATCAATAAAAATATTGCGGTATTTATTTTATCTGTTTATTAAAATAGTTATAATTATAAATGAAAATTGATTTGTGAATTTTTTATTATTTTTTTGCTTTGAAATTGAATTAATTTTTGATTATTTTAAATAATTATGGATTTAATTATTATAAAAGTTACAGGAAGACAGTGGGGAAACTAATATGTGGTTAACAACAGCTGAGGCTTCTAGTCTTGGTGCTGAGGAGGTTGCGGCGAGGTTACATGTTGATACGAGAACAGGATTATGGTGGCAGGAAGCTGATCAAAGAAGGCAATTAGCTGGATTTAATGAGCTTACAGTCAAAGAAGAAGATCCCACATGGAAGAAATATATAGAACAAGTAAAATTTTATTTTTATATTGATTATATTGAGTTTATCAAGAGAACAAAATAGTAAAAAAAATTAATTGAATGATTGTTTTTATTTCAGTTTAAAAATCCACTTATTCTGTTGTTGCTCGGCTCAGCAGTTGTGAGTGTTTGTATGAAACAATTTGATGACGCCGTCAGTATTACAGTGGTAAGTGGAACATAAACAAACAAAACAAAAAAAAAAAAGAATGTTATATAATTCATGAATGCAGTTCTAGGCTGTGAATTTTAATTCATCATTTATTTTTCTTTTTTGGTATATCCAGGCCATAATTATAGTTGTAACCGTTGCATTCGTTCAAGAATATCGCTCTGAAAAATCATTACAGGAATTAAATAAATTAGTTCCACCAACATGTCATTGGTGAGCGAAATCTTGAAATTTTAAAAGAAAATAATGGACCTATGCAAATTAATTATAATTTTATTTCACGTTATTAATTACATTATTTTTCATTTTATCTCTTTTTCTTTTTTGAATATTTCTAGCCTGAGAGAAGGTCGCGTAGAATCATTTTTAGCTCGTCATTTAGTACCCGGCGATATAGTCCATTTAAATATCGGCGATCGAGTGCCAGCTGACGTGAGAATATTTGAGGCAATAGATTTGGCAATTGATGAAAGTAGTTTTACTGGCGAAACCGAACCGTCTCAAAAATCAGCATCGCCATCGCTTAAAAGTAATGGACACACATCGAAAAAAAATATTGCATTTATGGGTACACTCGTACGTTGTGGTCATGGCAAAGGAATTGTCATTAATACCGGCGAGAAAAGTGAATTTGGTGAAGTATTTGCAATGATGCAAGCTGAAGAAGCACCTAAAACTCCATTACAACGAAGTATGGATATATTAGGAACACAATTATCGTTCTATTCATTCTGTATTATTGGATTTATAATGCTTCTTGGTTGGCTGCAAAAGAAAGCCCTGTTAGAAATGTTGACAATTGGCGTAAGTTTAGCAGTTGCTGCTATACCTGAGGGTTTACCAATTGTCGTCACTGTTACACTAGCACTTGGTGTAATGCGAATGGCAAAGAGAAAAGCAATTATTAAAAAATTACCAACTGTAGAAACTCTTGGTTGTGTCAATGTAATATGTTCTGATAAAACTGGAACAATAACAAAAAATGAAATGACTGCAACAATTATTGTAACACCTGAAGGTTATATCGGTGATATTAGCGGTACAGGTTACAATGATAAAGGCGAAATACGTATTCGAAAATGTGATAACATTGATTTGGCACGTGCAGCAATAAGTAATACACTTGAAGTTGGTTGTGTGTGCAATAATACAATAATACAAAATGATACATTGATGGGTCAACCAACTGAGGGAGCATTGGTCGCTGCTGCAATGAAATTTAATATGTATGGAGTGGCTGAAAAATATTTACGGCTTCAAGAATATCCATTTTCATCTGAACAAAAAATGATGGCAGTTAAATGCACACCAAAATATTCAGAAGAGAGACAAGAAATATTTTTTGCCAAAGGTGCATTGGAAAAAATTTTACCACAATGTACAAAATATTCTGCAAACGGACAAGTTTATCCATTGAATCAAAAGAAAGATCAAGAATTTTTAGCAGAATCTTATGAAATTGGTCAACAAGGATTGCGAGTTATTGGATTGGCACGTGGAAATTCATTGCAGGATTTAGTTTATGTTGGTCTTATTGGCATTTGTGATCCACCGCGTGAGGGTGTACGTGATGCAATAACAATGCTAACAAACAGCGGTGTTAAAGTTAAAATGGTAACGGGTGACGCCAAAGAAACCGCTGGCGCTGTTGCGAGTATGATTGGTTTGGATACTTTGCATATGCGTTTGATGTCGGGCGATGAAATTGATTTAAAAAGTGAACTTGAATTGGAACAGGAAATTGATAATGTCAGCGTATTCTATCGAGTGACTCCCAAGCATAAATTATGTATTGTTAAGGCATTGCAGCGCGGTGGTCATATTGTTGGAATGACTGGTGATGGGGTGAATGATGGTGTGGCATTAAAGAAAGCTGATATAGGTATTGCAATGGGAAAAAATGGTACTGATGTTTGTAAAGAGGCAGCCGATATGATATTAGTTGATGATGATTTTAAAACAATTATCGCTGCTATTGAGGAAGGTAAATGTATCTTCTACAATATACGAAATTTTGTTAGATTCCAATTGAGTACAAGTATTGCGGCATTAGCGCTTATTGCATTGGCCACAATGATGAGTATACCAAATCCATTAAATGCCATGCAAATTCTTTGGATTAATATTATTATGGATGGGCCACCAGCTCAGAGGTTTGTCTTATTATTTGTTTATATATTTTTTGATAACATATTTATTAAATTTGGATGTTGCTGTTTTATTTGCGATATTGTTACAGTCTGGGTGTAGAACCAGTTGATAAAGATGTCCTTAAACAAAAACCGAGAGACACAAAAGAACCAATGATTACTCGAAGTTTAATTATTAATGTTTTATTATCGGCAGTAATTATTATTCTTGGAACATTGTGGGTTTATAATCGTGAGGTGAGGACTTTGTTTTTTATATAATTATTAATTTGTTAAATATGATTATGAAATTTTATTTACATTATTTGAATTTTTATAGATGACTGATCGTGGTATTACAGCAAGAGACACAACGATGACATTCACTTGTTTCGTATTTTTTGACATGTTCAATGCTCTCAGTTGTCGATCACAAGTAAACAAATGAAATAATTATAGAATAAATTCTATAATTTATTTTTATATGTTTCTATATAATATTATTTTTTTTTTTTATAGACAAAGTCAATATTTAGCATTGGTTTGCTAAGTAATAGAATGTTTTTAGTCGCTGTAACATTGTCGGTTGTCGGGCAAATGTTAGTTATTTATTTTCCACCATTGCAAAAAGTTTTTCAAACTGAAGCTCTAACATTCAAAGGTAAATTTTTTTTTTATTATTTGTCAAATTAAATAATACAATCGTATTGGAATTAATTATTCATCTCGTTAATATATTTCAGATCTATTATTCTTGACGGGACTCACATCAAGTGTATTCATTATTAGTGAAATAAAAAAATTGTTTGAGCGACAATGGGAACGAAGGAGAACAAGTGGACGGTACTACAGTAAGTCTGAATTGGACTTTGTATGACAGTTACAATCTGGCGAGAAAAAAAAACATTAGAACTCGCACGAAGTGACACAAAAAAAAAAGAGTAAAAAAAAAATCACTAATTGGCACCGATATCTAAAAATCAAACAATATCACTCATTTACATGAGAAATTTTTATAAAATTTTTCTATATAATTCACAACTTTTTTTCTCTTCATTTTCAAATGATATAAAAAAAAAAATTTCGTGCACTAACAAAAAAATATTAATAACTAACAAATCGCGATTAATTGTTTCATGTATGTTTGTATATATATATATATATATATATATGTGTGTGTTTTGTATGTAATATAAAATCATGCAAATTTCATTAGTCAACATATATACACATTTGCAGAAAACAAGAAGGAGAAGTTGAATGTTCAACATCAAAAATACGTGGAAAATAAGTGAAAAAAAAGCTTAAATTATGGACAGTTCAGCATGAACAAACTCGTTTCTACCCTGAACGCTCTATCTATCTATCTAACACTTTCTTTCTCTATTGATCATGTTTTCCTAAAATAATTAATCCCTAAGAAAAATTCACATCCTGTTTATCCAACCAACATTTACTACTTGGAACTCATGAACTGAATAATACAAAAAAAAAAAAAAAAAAAAAACAAATATAAAACTAAAGAATGAAGAATATTTGCGTATAGATGCTGAATTAACAGATACAATTACAATAACAAAGAATAATCTCTGGATGAAAGTAAGCAGCTAATTATGCTTTGAATTAAAATTTTTTATCGACAGCCTGAAATAATATTCAATTAATCATTAATTTATTATTCAATAATAGTTTGGCATGTAGCACTGTAGCGTGGTGAATTTCATCAACACATAACACATATCATTTTCACTTTTTTCACTGTTTTCATTGGTTTTGTGAATGCATTTTGTTGTCTTTTTAATCATTCACGTTATACTCATTTTTTTCATTGAGTATTCACTGTTGCACCGTATATTATTATAATGCCATTATAAATCCGTGTTATCAGTCAGTAATTATTAATTTGCGATTCATGACCATGATATATTTATATATCAATTGTGTAATATGATTAAATGAAAGAAAAAAACAATATAATTAAAAATATATATCAGCACATAATTTACATATTTAGATTAATATTAAATTTTTTTATGCGATTATGTTATAGAATATATCATTTTGCAAATTTTATGATCTTTTTTATACAGTTTGTATCGATGCTTATATACAGTTGTAATTTTTAATTAATCAAATATGCTACATCAAGTCGTAAAATAATCAATTAATTATTTAAATAATATTTGGAAGCACATTTTTAATTTGTGTTGAATTGGTGCTTGAATGTATCTTTATTTTTTATTTTTTAAGTGCTCCAATATATGTCGATAAGTCACAGCAATAAATTTGAAAGATTTAATGTTTAATGTATAGAAAAGATAAAAAACTATAACCTTTTTCAAATATCCGATATATGTATGATAAATTTTTGTATTTGTATATGTATATCAACAGATTTCTCTTTACAATTTATTAATTGAATGATGAGTAATCGAATATCTACACTGTGATTATGAACATTTCATTGATTAGTATTTAAATTGGTGCTAAAGAAAAAAAGAAATATTCTACTATGATATTAAATTTGTTTTAAATATTTTGAAAAAAAAAAATTCAAGCATTTATGATATTTGATTATGTACTTGTTCATTCTGATATTTAATATATGTATACATACAAATAAAATTTTATCAATGAATGTTTATTACAAAACAATGTCAGTTGTCACACAATCTTGCCAGATAAATTTTTTTTTGTATTTCTAATAAAATTTATTAATGCAAAAAAATAAATCAAATAAAATATCTGACATTTAAAATAAATTATTGATGTGAAATATCACATACTACGCAAAATAAAGATCTGAGATTGTTTACTTAACTTTTATAATTTTTTTATTGATTTATATTTTTAAATTACATGTAAATTTTTTTTTTTTAAAAAAATTTTTTTAAAAAAAAATTTACATGATAGCACATTGATATAAACTAAAAGTTAATTCCAAACAGGATTTAAGAAGGATTAAGATAAATATTAAATATGAAAAGTGACTCTTAAAATGTATTTGAAAATGTTTATTTAACAAATATACAGAAAACACAATCTTTTATTTATAAATGAATAAATTTTCTAGGAATTATATTAATTAGTGAATGCCTTCTAGTGTATTATAAGTACTGTATTGATATAATTCTTTCTCATCACCATATCCATAGAGTAATTTACCACGACCATGCTCATCATAATAGGGGTAACGATACTTTGGCCTAAAACATACATTCACAAACAATTATTTGACATGAATAAATAAAATTATTTCTTCTAAAATAATCCATTGAAGTTTTATACAAATAATATTCTATCTAACCTTTCGTAATATTGGAAATTTGGTGCCTTGGGTTGAGGCAAAGTCGACTCACTTTCAGAAATGAAGGCAATCAAGGTAATGAACGCAACAAGTGTAAGCTGTTGATAATATTATTTATTCAAAGAGAAAAAAAAATATTAAAAATTCTGTTTAATCTTTAAATTATTATTTTATTTTTACTTACGTATAGAAATTTATTCATCTTATTAGAATATTATATTATATTATATTATATTATATTTGACAATGATGAAATAAAAAGGATGAAGAAAAACGAAAGTGAATTTCACAAAACTTTCGGCTTCAATTTAGTTGCTGAGACTGAAAGATACGTGCGTATTCAAAGGAGTAATCAAGACGACTGAGCACTGAAAGTGAACGATGTGTGCAAGGTGAAAGTAATAGCTTTCCATCTTTTAACTTTGAATATCTGTGTGTGATCACAACTCTTATATTATATACAAATTTCGTGCTGCATTACAAGTTCAAGTGGCTATCACTGTTAAATAGCAATTAAAGGATATACAAAATTACGATATAAAATATTTATTAACACAATTTTAGTGGAAATTAAGTTTCAGTGAATAGAGATACTAATTTACAAAATATTACAATTTGTATTTTATATCTATTTAATTCACGATTGTAAATTGTATCGTTTATTTGGTTTAGGTTTTGATACTTTTACTCCCCAGGGTCCATTAAAATCCATTCCCTTACCTAATCGGGATATTAAATCCTCACCGAATTGGCCATTTAATGCCTCAAAACGTACTCTTCTCAATTTTCCCTGCTCCGGATCGAAATTCCATTCAGTATTCTAAATTGACAAATGTCAGAAAAAATATATTAAATTTTGAATTTTAATATCTGACCTGTTTGCATTAATTATTGTTAAATTATTGTTGTTTACTTGGTGAACGCCTGGTGTGCCAACTACATTATATTGTATAAGATCACGTGCCAAAGTCCACACACCGCTTATCGCTGAGGATTTCACAATAATTGTGAGACCTGTCATCAACTGTCACCAATTATAATTATTCAAGTAGAAATAAATTTTTGGTAAATATATTTTTTATTGTTATTTATTATTAAGATTCATATAACACTATGAAAATATATTTGAATAAGGGTATGTTTTATTCAATAATTATTTACCATTATTAAGTATTTCACATTCATGTTGATAAACGGAATTTTTTTCTTTAAGTTTTTACAAAGAAATTAACGCGTACGCGCTGTGACAAACAATTTAGAACCAAAGATCAAGAACGACTGAAGTATTAAAAGTGTTTTGTCTGAGTCTGGCGCAATAGCATAGTGAAAGTGGAGAAAAAGAAATAAAAATATTGCGTTGACGAGGTCGATTCATTATTTTCTTATTAATAATTCGCGTGTCTGTCATCCAGAGTTGTAAAAATATTGTTAATGATTCGATGAAATTCATAAAGTTAACCACTGAGGAATTATTATAACTACACTGGATAAAAAGAATGATTAGCAAATGGCACATAGTGAAATTACAAATGAAAATACAACCATATAGTCATGAAAAATTATTTGTGAATATTCAATTTTCAAATTGCAAACACTTTGACATAATCCACTTTCAAATCTTTTGCATTATTCTCCCAAGTTCTGGCCCATGTGTCGGTCATATTGTAAAAATCAAACAACGCCTAAAATTTTAGAAGAAATGAAAAAAATTACTTGATGTGAATAATAATTTATTTAATGTTTTTTAATTATTTATCAAATTTTTTACCTTTGATCCTACATTGCGCCATGGTTTATCATAAGTTTCAGTTTCACTATTATCTGGGAACTCTTTATACCCACCAACACCCACTGCCAATGTTATATAATACTGAAAAAAAAAAAAATTCAATGGAATTTTTTGTTTTATTTTATTTTTAATTTTCAATAAAAATAAAAAAAATTACTCACTGGTTTATCAAACGGTACGCCTGGACGCGTTGATCCATATTCTACACCATCTACACTAATACTGATTCGAAATTTCGTCCATGTCAATTCATAGATGTGATATTCATCAGACCATAAATTATTTGCAAATCTCTTTGGATTTTCCTCTGCACGTTCCATTTCTCCAATATTTCTTTTAATGCCGCCACCACTGAGAACGTGTCCACTCAAGTCTGCACCACCACTTGAACGGAGAACTGAATTTCCGGCAGATGCTGCGATTCTCAATTGAGGATAAGACATATCGTGAGCATTATTCAATGGTTCCAAGGCGATAACTAAATAAAATACAAGAAAAACGATAAATAAATCAATCAACCAGACAAAAAATTAAATTATTTGATTTTTGCTTTATACATTATTTTCTAGATTTAATAAAATTAATTTGTACATTACCTGGATATATCCAGTCGCCTCTTGGTAATTTAGCACGAATTTCTATGCGACCATATACAAAAGCAAATGATTGTTTGGTGTTCACATTACCAGACATTACTGGTGGCAAAATATAAGGACCACGAGACTCACGTTTACAATCACTTGTACCTACCGTACCTGTACATCTAATTAAAATTTATTCATTAATTTTTTTTCAAAATATTTTACATAAAAAAAAACGTCATTTAAAAATATTTTTCCAAGTTTTTACTTTTCAAGTGCTAGACTTCCGTGACGAACAAATGCTCTGCCATGTTCGGTTTCAGTAAGTGTGGGAATTATCCTCAAATTTCCGCTACTTACTTTAACATTCAATTCCCTCTGACGATAGATAACAAATGGATAATCCTAAAAAAATAAATTAATTCTTCATTAATAAATAATCAAGTTTGTACACTGTTGATTTTTCCTTTTTAACTTGATGAATAATTACCGGAGCTGGAGAAAACTGTACAACATGTTTCCAGATTGATTCATTCATAGAAATAAATTCATCTTCAAATAACAAATCACCTCGGCAATATTGTTTATATATTCCAGTGGATATGTCAATTGTTTGTGACTCTGAGACAACACAGTCTTTGTCCACTGGTTTATTTCCAGTATGTCCATTATTTGATGGATTTTCTATACCAGCCTTTGTTCCATTAATGTGATAGAAAGCTGGCAAATATACAAAAAAAAATTAATTTTTCTATTATTAAAATATAAAAATTATTTTCTTACATACATTTATCTTACTAATTAGTATTACTTACCAGTAACTACATGCTGTTGATTAAGTAAATTATATCCAAGACCATTATAAACAACATGAACCCAATAATGAATAACGTCTCCGAATTTTAATTGAATATCTCGATTACCATAATACCAACGTCCTTTTCGAACGTTTATAATATCTACTGCAATTGTGCCTGCTTCTAATCCATCAAATTCCTCATTAAATCGTATATGATATGCAACTAAACTTATTCCATTTTCATCTAAACACACAAAAAGAAAACAAATTAATAAATTAAAAACAAGAATTATAAAATATACTTTTTTTTATTTTTCATTACCTGGAATTGATATTCGAAATCCTTTTGGAAATATTGGTTCAACCTTGGCTTGAGGTGGAATATAGTTTCCAATAATTACATTGATCCCTGCCAGTATTATTATAACAAAAAATTGAATTACTGAACTCATCGCAATTGATAGAGTAAATACAAAAGATCAATAATAATTTTATAACGTTGTATTACAATAATACCCACAATCAATTTACAATGATAAAGCTAAAACGCTAGACAAACTGATTGTACGAACATCAAAGTTAAGTTTTCCGCAAAATGATGGCGTGAAATTATACGAATTATACATATGTATTTATATTTATAAAAATATTTGTGGTGGGAGAATCCAGTATTTCTCAAACATATTCAGTGTCAGAGATCTTTTCTGTGATAGTTGCGTCGAGCTGACCTCGACGCATTTTTCATTTTCTTTTTTTATATCCATCTCAAAGCATATATTCTCTCCATCTATATTTAAACATCTATTCATATACATAAATATGGTTATCTACCTATACTATATGTATATATTTATTTCTTCGCTATCTTTTTTATTCTCTAAAGACTAGAACCACATATCTAAACACATATTAATATATTTAAAATTTCTTAAAGTTAAATAAAACAGTATAAAGCAAAAATATCCACTTCTCACCTGCATTTATTATTTAATGATTCAACAATTATCGACTCACTATACATATGTATATATTTATTTATATATAAAAATATATATTAAATATCCTTTGTGATACCTGAAATATTTATTCAAATTCAGAAAGATTGTCTTTATTTCTTTTTTCTATTTCTATTGTAGGTATTCAAACATAACCTATAATTGTAAAATAATGAAGAAATATTATTCAGTAATTTATTTATATTAACTATAACTATATAATTTTTTTTATTTTCAGGATTCAGTTCATTCAGCCTTGAAAAATAACAAACACAAAGCAACATTACCATGTCTATTTCATTACACAACATTTAAATACTCAGCTGAAAATGATGGATGTATGCAATTATGGTATATCATGGCATTGCATAGATGACAATGTAAAGATATTATTAACAAATGTTTTTTTTTCTTTTGTATTTTTATTATATGGATAAATGGAAGAATGATGAAGACACCAACATATGAATGATTTCAAGTGGGTTTGAAATTGTCATGTAGCTCAGATATAGTTTGCTCTTGCTTGCTATGTGGATCTGATGTGTGTGTTTGATTATCAGATTATATAATATACATTATACATATGCCTAAAATAATACAACTTTAGTGAGAATCTGCAAGAGACAGGTATGTCAGAGCATTTACATACATACATACACAACCCTTTGTGGTCTATACCCGCGTAAATTACATTCGCTCTTACATTATCTGATCCCCATTGTTTTCATATTATTTTCACTCTGAATTTCTCTATTTTAAAATATAATTTAATTATTAACTACATTTTTGTTAAAGATTGTCCATACATTGTCTGTCAACTATAATATCTATGCTATAAAGTCTGTTATTTCATTCTGTAAAATTTATTTTAGGTTAATTTTTTATTCACAAGAAAAAAAAAACAATTATTTTCTATGAAGCATTTGACTTTGGAATAAAATTATTGCCATCATCGTTGTGATATATAGTAATGGCAAAATGACGTATAAATAAATAATGGGTAAAAGAAAAAAGGGGAGAAAGTGAAAAGGAATAAAAAAAACCTGTATGCAAGTATAGTATACATCAATGTTTGTCCCATAATCATTTAAATAAGCCACGATCGTTCCATCTAGTCACGTAATGTGCATGAAAGCAATACAAAATACCGTCGCCTTTTCTTTTGTTGGTGTGTTATGCAGGCATGACGAAGAGAACTCTTCCCTGCAGATTAATATATGTATTTATGTAGTATATACATTTGTGTATGTTGTTGTGTATACGGACAATAATGTATATATGTGCATGCAAATGAGTAGAAGCTTCCGATGTGTGTTCATTGCATACGTATATTATAATAAACAATTTAAGATAAACGTCGATTATCCTGTTACTTCGGACTATTATGGTTCATTCACACTTATCAGACAATATTGTCTTATCTTTCGACCGTGACATTATCATCATTTTGTCACTTGTCTCTTTTCCCTTTCATCAAAACATCACATCTTTCATTTGTTTATTTATTAAAGTCGAATATTTGTAAAAGAAAAATAATCAAAATTAATTAATATGATATGGAGAATTTATTTTTTAATGGAAATGTTATTTTTTTCAGATTGACAGCATGGCAGGAGTTGACAATATTGGTCTGGAAATGTCGGATGAATTGACAGTGAGTGAATTTTTATCGAGTTCAGAAATTTATATATTATACATGTAAAATTGGAATGAAAAATAATTTTTTTTTTTTGTTAATACGTGACTTTAGGTATTTTTTTTTTCGGTTGGAGGAATTTGTTGGAAAGCATTTGGGAGTTAGAGTTCATGCAAGTGTGAGAAAAAGTAAAATATAAACGCTGGAATAAAAAAAGTGAATAATTTTTTTCAACTTCACTGTGTATACAAGTAACATTTTATATGTTGTATATTTTATCTATGAATGGAGTATGGCATAAAAATATGCCTGTGTACACACGATATTAAAGTTTTCACAATCGTTTTGGTGGGATGAGTCATGAGAATTCAGAGACTAGAAAGACAAAAGTTTGAAATAAGGATAAAAAATTTCTGGAAAAAAATTTTGTATATGTGGATTGTTACTATTGCTCAGGGAATAAAGCAAAGGAAAATAGAGGTATATAATCAGTGTATATAAATATAGCTAGAGGCGCAGTTCATTTGCTTGATGGATGTGACTGAAAACACGTCGACGATTTTACATGTATACCCGCGATTGTTTTGTAATTACTATAAGAGTCGCCAACGGCGTTCAAAAAATTCACTGATATTCCATATCAAAAGGAAAAAAAATTAAATAAAGCAAAGGAAAAAATTTATATTAATAAAAACACTGAAGTGACAATTCACTTTACACTTTATATACTTACATATAATATTCAAATGAAAAATAAAGTGTGAAAAAAAAAAACTATTCCACAAGTCCACTGAACATAAATTCATCAATCACTTGATGATATTCAAATTGTTGCAGGAAAAAAAAAATCAAAAATAAAATACAATTTTAATTCCACAGAAAAAAATTGAATAACGATCAAAAACCAATTATATCTCTGCACAGACATAGGTATATAGATTTATACACACGCGTGCAGTGTATTCATTTATCCATGTGTATTGCTGATGTGTTCACCAACAGTTAACGAGAATTCATCTCCTCCTGTGACATATATTGATTCCACTTTCATCCATCATACATGTACACTTTCAAGCCCATGCTCGAAATTACTCGTCAATTATTTTTTCTTGGTTCAACTTTAACAAACCACATGAACTCTAACGACTATACATGAAAACCATCATTATTCTCATCATCTTTTATATTTCTATAAACACTCAATAAAAAAATAAAATATTGCACGACAAAGTAATTAAATTGTTTTGTTGCATAAAAATTAAAAGAATTTTCTATATACTAAATTTATTTGGAATATTAATTATTCATAAAATTACAAGGAGTGAAGTTTATAAAGTGGAGTTTGTAATAATGTTAAAACTCTCAATATTAAAAAGGGGTTGATGAAAAAATAAAAAAAATTTTAAGAGTAGTTTGAAGGACCACCCACAGTGTCCATACAACATGAACCCTTGGCCAATAAATGGGTGTACGAGAGGAAGGAAAAAATAAAAAGAGAGATATATATAGTGACATATATATAATATTTACATAGAATATAGACAACCCTTGCTCTGTACATCTCTTCATACCCTTCTTATCCCACCAAACGAATAGGTCACGTTCAACTTGTATGAATATATATGCAAACGGAAGCCATGGATCTCTATTAATTCCATAAAATTTATGATGAACAATCGCACGTGTCACATACATATATACGTATATATATTTATATTTACCTAATCTCCCCCTTGTCATGTTTGCTCTTCTATATTTTTATACAATATTATTTTTTTACTTCTTATTCAAATTTATAAATCCAATTCTCATATATTTACATTTATAAATTTTTTCATAGTAATTCCATTAGCAATATTATAATATTATAATATTTTATTTGTCCTTTTTTAATTTTTATTTTACAAATAATTAATATTTATATGGTTGATGAATTAAATTAATTGCATAATTTGTTTTAATATATAGGTTGGATATTTCTTACGAGTGAGAATTTTGGACGTGCGTGGGCTTGTGAGGAAGTAAATGGTTATTATATGATGAGTCGACAGCAGTTTGTGTTATATTATATACATCTTATATCTACAAAAGACAAACCAGACAAAATTTATTTACATAAAGGGGAAGTGGACTATATAATAAAGATAACAGCGATATAATACCAACACATAACTTATGTCTTCGTTGATATGGTTGGTCTTATATGGTAGTGGCATTGAATGTCTCAATAATATAAAAATGATGATCCACTTGATGTGAAAGAGAAGAAATAAAATTTGTAAAGAAAAAATATTTTTTAATTTTGTTATGACGACGGATAAAAGGGAAATGAAACGAAAGAAAATAAAAAAAAAAAAGAAGGAGGAAATGAAAATGTGTATACATAAGAGAAGCTGTTGCACCCTATAATATTATACATACATATGTATATAAAGTAATACATATGTTTGTGTGTGTGGAAGGGATGATGTGAAGAAAGGGATGGTTTGGGAAGCTGTGGAAAGAGCAAGAGCAAATGAGATGGGGTGAGAAATGAGAGGAGGGAGAAAGAGAGAAATATATTTTGAGTCGCGCGTGGAAAATTTGTTCCGGCGTTCATGATTCTCAGTTGCATGTGACTCGCAGCAACGTGCAGAGCTCATTCCATTTATTATACATACACACTCTTTACTCTTTGACGTTTTTATTTTCTTATCTCGCTATATTTAATTTATAATATCTCATTTATTATATTTAAACAAATAGATACTATGTTACCTTCAATAATTTTAATAATCAACAATGTAAAATTATATCGTTAAATTGTTTTCTTCATTTTATCACGATATGTTATCGAAAAAACGTGACAGCAATTGTGACATTTTCATAATAAAAAAAAGTGAATAAAAAAAAAAAAAAAAGAATAAATATAAATAATTGCGTTGTGCTGATAAAAACAAGATGCGTGATAAATTTTCTTTTAGTGTGAGTTATCTTCATGTCTCGATGCAATGAAAATATAATTATAATTTTGTGTAGTAATTTAATTTAGTATAAATATCTGTGGATATATTTACGTTTTGATATTTTCATGTAAAATATAATTTGATATTTAGTTTTGTTGATTTACAATTATTGAATGTATAAATTATATAATATCTATTATGTGTATATAATATAATTGTTCTTTAAATTTAAAAGTCAGGTGTGATGGATATGCATGAGACATTGCCGAGAATTCCGGAGCAATTTGGTGATGGTCCAATGAAAGAGGAAATAAAAACAGACATGAAATCGTCAATGGAAATTCAAAACACTTTAACAAAAACTTTATGCGGATGGTTGTGCTTTAGACCTTCTTATTTGCAACGATTTCGCACTGCCAAATGGGCACTATTTTGGCTTTGTTGGGCAGGTGCAATGCAAGGTAAATATATAATATATTAATAGATAAAAAAAAATGAACCTAGCATTTCATTAAAGAATAGCAAATACAAATCTTTATTGGATTTCATGATGAATATTATATTATATTTCCAATTAATTATTTATTTATATACACATAAATCCACTTTGATATATATTTTATATTTATTATATTTGCATGCTTTTTTCAATTGCATTGAGCAAATACGATTAATCATCGTGATTCGTGTCATTCGAAGTGTTATATCATTCGGATAATATATAGAAATGTACATACATATAATAAAACATTTGAATCCACGTTAATGATGTGTATATATTTGTCGTTATTGCGTGGCTGGTGCTCTGAATCTCACTAATCCCCACGGGGCAATTCACATAAATTTTATAGGTGCCAGTAATTAAAACGAGACATTTTTTTTCCCAAATATTTTTCACATGAAACAAAAATAAATAAATAAACAAATAAATATAACGTATAAAATAAAAACATCAATGATTATTTATACTTTGATGTTAATGAGAAGAGAAAAAAAATTTATTTTAATTTTAATTCAACTTTTTTTTTATTTTTCTTTCAATTCTTTATTCGAGCTGCAATTTCAATGGTATTCAACATGTAGGAAGCAAGAGGCAGGCGACGGGTTTACAAGCGGAAATAGAATTTAGCATTGCGAATCCCGGAAGAGAGGAATCGAGAGTTGGAATAAGAGAATTGATAAGCAAAAAGTGAATAAAAAAAAAAAAATTATAAATAAGAAAAAACGTGAATTGAAAATGATATATAAATTATTGGTTGAAAATAAATTTATTCATTGCATATACTTGCAAGCCTAAAGTACTGACGATTATTTATCGTTCCCCTCAGTTATATACATCTATACCTATAAATAAATACATGCATATATCGTTTACGTTAGGGTATATATGCACAAAACAAAGCGAGAGTGTACTAAACGCGATGAAAGAATTGAACAAATTGACGTACAATGGAGTGGCTATACTATAAACTCACTCATTCACTTTCACATCAGTGTATAAGTGTATATACGAGTTATTGAGACACATTATATATGTGTGTATAAATAAAATATATGTAATATTTTAGAATGAACTGAATTTTTATTCTTATTTTATTATTTTTTATTTTAAGGTATGATCGTTAATGGATTTATCAATGTTGTTATAACAACAATAGAAAAACGATTTGGTCTTACATCTTCGGAGACAGGACTTATTGCTGGTGGTTATGACATTGCGAGTTTTATTCTTTTGATACCTGTGAGCTATATTGGTGGTCGTGCAAAAGCTTCAAAGCCTAAGTAATAATTTTTTTATTTTATTTTAATTAATGAATGAATTATATTTATTTTTTTATTCTGGTTGATTTGAATTCTTTTTTTTTTTTTTTAGGTATGTTGGTGTGGGTATTCTTGTATTGGGTATTGGCAGTCTTTTATTTGCTTCGCCTCATTATTTAGCTGGACCATATCGTGGTGATAATCAAAAGGAAAATGTTTGCCAAAGGATGTCAGTTAATGGAAGTTCATTGTTGGTGAGAATTGTCCATTATAATTTTATTTTACCATGATGGATAATTATTATTTAATAATTCAGATGTTTGTCAAGTTTTCTGTGTGTGTGAGTAATTTTTCAATTTTTTTCTCTCGCTTTTGATGTCCAATTCAGTCAAATTGCAATGACGAAGTGGAGACAATGGAAATCGTACCGAATAATGGTTTTTATTTGATGATATTTCTTGTTGCACAATTATTACATGGCGCTGGTGCTGCACCATTTTATACTCTTGGTGTCACGTATTTAGATGAGAATGTATCAAAAAAAATGTCATCAGTTTATTTAGGTAAGTTGTTTTATAAATAAAATAAAATGATAATTTTCTTGAATTTTAAAACAAAAATTTTTACGAAATAAATTTTTTTCTTTCAACTCAGGAATTTATTACACTATGGCAGTAATTGGACCTGCATTGGGTTACGTTATCGGTGGTGAATTATTAAAATTATACACAGATTTCTTAACTGTGGATGCTGGATCGTAAGTTAATATTTTATAATTTTTATTTTTCTTTTACCAATTTAATTTATAAAATAAATGTCGAATTGAATATTCTAAACTTTCTTTATCTCAACGCATTTTTCGCTTACGAATTTATTCGACCGCGTGTGCTCGAAACTTTATTAAATTTCCCAGTGAATTTATCGCTCTTTCTTACAACTTTTTCATCCCAACCATACTTATATACACATAGATTATAAATTTTTAAATATATATACCATTAATCTACTTCAAAATTCGATAAAAAAAAATAAAAAAAAAAATGAATATAAATGAAGAACAAAAAAATCAAAGTCACATTTGCGGTGAAAAGAACACCGCGGGATTTAATTCTCACGCAACGATAAATGTATTTATGTATATGTCTATGGTGAAACCCATGACACAACGAGAAATATATGAGCCGAAGCTACAGGCGTTTTATTCATCTCACCCGAGGGCTAAATAGGGTGAATGAATAGTTTTTCGAAGGGTAACACCGGCGTCATCCTCAAACTTTAGTATATAACGCCGCTTGACATTTTCCCCATGGTGACATATATAGTATATACATACATACACATATGTATATGACACACGGGCTGCATGTGCTATTAATCTCGTCGCATTATTCGCTCTAATGGTATACACAAGGGTTATATTTAACCATATAGTTTATTTTTCAGTCAGGTATAAGATAAAATAAGTAGTGAAAGCTATTTATATATTGTTCATTGTCAGTAAATATTTCATATATTGTAGAATAATATCCAATTTATTGTATGAATTTATATATAAAAATTTAAGACCATTGAAAATTTCTCTGCGCGATTGGTGAAGGGTCAGTTATAGTTTATTGAATGAATTTTTAAAACGTACTTTAATGATGCATTACTTGTTATTTAATTTATTATTTTTTTTTTTTCAAATAGTGGACTGTGAATGAGGGAATGTAAGAGAGAAAAATAAAGTGTGTATATGTATGTACTGACGTTAATTGTCAGTGAATGCAGTAAAGAACTTGAAAGAGCATGAGACGATCGTTGGAAAATAAATAATGGAAAAAAAAATGGTGATTTTATAAGCCAAAGAGGGAAACGATTTTATTTATATTTGAATAAGTATATTGAATAGGGAGATTTAAGTGGATATATTTATTTATTTGTATTGTTTATAATTTATATTTATCAGTTATAATTTGAATTATTACTTATTCTTTTATTTTTAATGTTTATTTATTTGTATTGATTTTATAATTTATATTTATTAATTATAATTTGAATTGTTATTTATTTTTTTTATTTTTAATGCTAATTTGAACGTTCATAGTTTGAAATAATTTATATCTGGAATGTGAATAATGATTTTCTGACTAGTCAGCAATTTTTGTACTATTAATCTTGTACAAAGAGTGAAGAAAAAAAATTAGAATTGTGTGTTAAACATGAATATAAATTTATATTTGAAGCAAGTTTAAATTACGTTTCATGTTGCAATTACTGGTAGGAAAAATATTTTAACACAGACGTATTTGTATATGTATGTATGTCGTGTGAAAAAAAAAATGTATTCTTTGAATATTTATTCGGCGTTTTCTCTAATTTCGCCATCAAAAATGAAAAGTTTTCTACATTTGCCAAAGGTTGAAAATCGTAAAAGCTCATATGTACATATAACTTCAAGTACAAACACTCCATGTACACATACATGTTAATGCTGTTTGCGCGAATGCAAAAGTTGTTTCCTCAACAGTTTTCCCCAAAGCACTTCAAACATAGATATACACAACAACGATACTGAGTTTCTCAATAACCGACGCAAACTCTACGCAAGAAATTCCCAAATGGCGTGAATTTTCTAACAGAAAATTTTGTATAATATAAGTACACCGGAGAGTGTACTTTGTCGTTAGAGAGTTTGTTAATATTATATATAATAAAGATATATCTAAAATTTGAAAGCCACATATTTTACAATTTATCTTTAGAATTTCTATACATAAATAAAATTAATTTTTTCTTTTGTTTCATTAGCATTGGCATGACTTCGAACAGTAATGTTTGGATTGGAGCATGGTGGATTGGATTTGTTGGAGCTGGAATCATTTGTTTTGTTATAGCAATTCCAATTCTCGCATTCCCTGCATCATTACCTGGTAATTATAAAATAAATTATATAATCAATGAATTATATTAACATTAAAAAACATTATTATAAACAGGTGCAATGGAGTTGGCTAAAGAAAAAGTATCAGAAGCGCATGAAAAATCAACAGCACCATCGCAATCACCGCCAAGTGAAGCTCTATCAAAAATTCGACAACTTCCACGTGCATTTACAGAATTATTGAGCAATCCAGCATTTTTTTTATTAAACTTGGCTGGCGCTAGTGAAGGTTTACTTATCGCTGGATTTGCCTCATTTCTTCCAAAGTTTATTGAGAATCAATTTAGTGTATCTGCAAGCTCGGCCGCAGTACTTATGGGTAAGCACGTATTAAACATTTATCTTTTTGTAATTTTAAATCCTGAATTTATTGTAATAATAAAATAATATCTTTAATAATATCTTTAATAATTTATTTATTTTATGTGGCAGGTCTTGTAACTGTTCCCGCGGGTGGTGGTGGGACATTTCTTGGTGGTTATTTAATAAAACGTTGGAATTTACCATGCAGTGGAATTTTAAAGTTTTGCATATTTGTTACTGCCGCATGCATCATCTTTACATTTGCATTTGCATTAAGCTGTCCAAATTTAAATTTTGCTGGTGTTACAGTTGCATATAATGGCCATGCTGAGTATGTTTTATTTATTTATTTTTTTTTCAAATACAATATAATTAGCAGATGAAATATATAAAAACAGGAAATAAAATTTATAATTTTATTTTTAGGAATTCTTTATCGTTGAACAGTAAATGCAACAGTGATTGCAGTTGTTTAAGATCGGAATTTAATCCAATATGTGGTGTCGATCAAGTCACGTACTACTCGCCTTGTCACGGTGGATGTGAGCAAGAGATACAAGTGACAGATGTGAAAGTACGTAAAATAATAACAGATAAAACAAGTACGTCATGAAAATATTTTTGATATATCGAAAGATAATATAAATAATAACGACATTTTTTTTTTAAGGTTTATCAAAATTGCAGTTGTATTCGTGGTATAAAGGCGAATTTAACATCATCTACATCTAATGAAACGATTTATTATGATGCAATTAATACGAAATGCAATAGTATATGTGGATATTTATGGTTTTTTGTTGCTTTAGCATTTGGAATGATGTTAATGACATTTTTATGTACAATGCCAGCATTGGCAGCGACATTACGTGTTATAAGAGAGGATCAACGTTCATTTGCACTTGGTATTCAATGGATTAAAGTTAGATTACTTGGAACAATACCTGCGCCAATGATATTTGGTGCATTAATTGATGATACGTGCATTTTGTGGCATGAAACTTGTGAAAGAAGTGGTGCATGTCTTGTCTATGATAATTATTACATGAGTTTGTGAGTAAAATTAACTTTATTGCCAATTAATTAATTTATTTTTGGATTCAAATATATTTTCATTTAAATTCTTACTGATTTATTTATTGACTTCAGGTATATGTTGGCGTTGGGTTTAATTGGTAAAACAGCATCACTATTATTTTTCTTCCTTGCTTGGTGGTGTTATGTACCTCCAGGTGGTAGAAGAATAACACCAAATAATGGACAAACGGTGGCTACTATTATGCATTGTGAAGGACCTAATAATAATTTACCAGTGCAAAATTCAACAAATTTAATAGCTGGGTCGTAGAGGATAAAAATTATTTATAATCATAAATGTGAACTGATTGAGTATCAAATTTGGCAGCTTAAGTGTGTAAGAAACTAATTTAGATAGCCAATTTTTTTTTTTTTCTAAGCAATGGTAAAGACAGTGTAATTGAGAATGTATTTGTGATGAATACAAAAAAAAAAAATGACTTTTATTTCTCTGATAATATTATATTAAGATTTATTGTGAGAATATGATAGGAAATGAAACGATAATAATTCTAATTAACTCTTGCACAAAAAGATAAAAGTGAGAAACATGATTAAAATTATTTAGATTATTTTTCGATAGATTTTTTATTTTTACACACGGCACTTTCAGAATATTTATATTATGAACAAAAAATTTATATGTGTATTTAAATGAATGTTAGATATTTATTGGAATTTTTTTTTTTTGTATATTTTGTGAATGAGATTTGTCAGTGAAATGAAAAATGTGATTAATGTTTATCAATATGTATACGAGTAAGGAAGAGAATTGAATGAAAATTTTATGGAAGAAAAAATTCAAGTATTAATATTGAGCATATTTGGAGTTATTTTCAATTTTAGATACTTTTTATATTAATTGTTTTGAAAACTTTCCAGTAATTAATAAATAAATTCATAATTTACGTAGTAGTTTCTGTAAATATTTCTTCAACTTTGATAAAATTATCAATATATAGTACATTGATATAAATTTTAATGATTGTTGATATAAAATAACTAGCTGTTGAATGGTTTTTTATCTCGATTTGAAATAGAACATTCACAGTTTTATAGTCATCTGGCTTCTTGGTCTAGGGGTATGATTCCTGCTTTGGGTGCAGGAGGTCCCGGGTTCAAATCCCGGAGGAGCCCTTTTTTTTCGTCATTTTTGATGAAATTTATTTCCCTTATTGGTGCTTTAGTTTATTATATTAGACATAAATTGTCTATTAACATAGAAATATCTTAAAGATCATATTTATTTATAAAAAAAATCATAAATTAAATCATAATTTTAATTTAAAATGCCATAATCATTCTTACATTTCCGGCCGAGGCAAGCGCCGCGCGCGGTTTTGCACTAGAAGCTCGTGCCAAGTACACTAACGCCGCGCGTGGTCGTTATCAGAATTAATACCGTATCAACAATCCGACTCTCACGCCACCGCAGCGTAAAAATTGAAACTAAAATCAAGCCAATAAGCTCAACTTCCGCAATTCCAGAACAATCCAACAACCAACCAAAATCGAAATAAAATTCCGAAACCTCCAGATTTTTTGACTTAAAAAAAAAAAAAAATATAAACAAATAATAATATTTTCATTTTCAAATCAAAAAACCATCTTATATTAATAACAAATCATTTCAGCATCAAAGTATTCTTCTTATAATACCATTAAAACACAAAAAAAAAAAATAAATAAATAAATTTCCAACTAACAACAAATTGAATTTTCGCGCGTAAAATTGAAAAAACATCATACATATATGTATATATATACATTGACGCGTTTGAAATTGAATATGGCTGCCGCGCATGCGCACATTATATTCATCCCTCTCCGCCCTAATACAATACATACACACTACTTCACAAACCCACAGTAAAAACACAGCTGGTCTATGATCTTCAAAGTGAGCTGACGGTCAGATCACATTTTTATCCCATGTGATTACTTCACAAATAAATATTTCACAATTACAAATCAACCTTCTAATATAAGATTACAAACCAAGTTAGGTTAACACGTGAATGTATATATACATAATTGTTTTAAAGTCTGTCAATAAGTGTTGGTGATTGTGTTTAATGATTGTGGGTCTTTTTACCGCTCCTGTCACTGCACAAGGATTTTATTTTTTTCAACATTTTTTTTTTTTCTCGTCAACACTCTCCCGGATATAAAAGGAATCTCGTGTGTATGGTCATTCCGACGCCCTGTTGGTGAGTTTAATTATAAAAAAAATACAAAATAATAATTAATTATAATTTATAGTAATTATTTTACTTTTAGAATTATATTTTACCGTTATCCAAACGATTTTTCAACACTTTAATAAAAAAAAAAAAATAACCCAACGGGAAATTAGACTAATATTTTTTTTCTCCACTTCACATGATAATTTGATTTAATTTATAATTTATACAAGCACATAAATGAATATTATTTTTATATTTAAATTTTTACTTCTTCTCTTTCGTTCAGGTTAATATTTATTTTTATTTTTTAATCTAATATTTATGCAGGTTTTATCTCCAATCTTTGTTTGATTAACTTGAGTGAACAGTTCCTCTTTGAAAGAATTAAAAAAAAGAAAAAACTTTGCTTCTGCAAAAGTCTCACTTTTATATTAAAATTATCTTGTTTTATTGAAGAAGAAAAATAAAATAATGAAAATTATCATTGTGTATATTCGTAATTTTATCAAAATGTTTCGTAAGCATCAGTAATAGTAGCAACGATTGTAACATGAATTATTGTTCTTTGTCTTTCAATAACAATGTGTTGAGAAAAAGGAAAAATTTATCGAGGTTGAAAAGTTGCCCTCGACAAATACATTTTACATATACATAAGTATGTGTATATTTATTTGATTTGATTTGAAAAAAAAAACACACATTCCTTTTTTGAATTGAAAGAAAATAAATAATGAGAAGAATAAAATGAAAAATCTCTGGATATTTAACTGACAAGTCACTTCAAGATCGTTCTTTCTTGGCGAATGTGTCTCTCTTTTTATAGCTTCCAAGTATGTGTATGTACATATGTGTGTATATTTGTATATCCATATGTATAAAAGCATGTAGCAACAGTTAATAAATCGACATTTATCCTTCAAATTTGAATGGAAAAGAAAAAAAAAATATTATTGACAAAATTTATGCGCGAATAAACGATTAAAGTTTGTTTTTCAACAAAGGATAATTATTTTTTTTTCCATATGTCAAAAATATTATTGTTTGACATTATTAATAAATTTTAAAGTGTCTAGATCAATATTGTACAATATTGTCGAATAATTTAATTGCAATCCATCAATTTCGCGGTGGGTAATTATTGGAATGATAATTGAAATAGTTCAAGCGAGGTTAATTGCATTAAAATGCTCATCAAGTGATTACGGTTACGTAGTCAGACATGTATGTAAATATATTATTTAAACAAATAATATATATTTATACATATAAATAAAAATTGTTGATGTTTAAATTTTCTTTTAAAAAATTTAGAAAATCGATTTTTTGTTTTCTCATTTTTTTGCATCCCAAAAACATTTTTATTTTCGATTTTAATTTATTTGTTTTTTTTTTCTTTCCATCACGTATCGATTTGTGTACAGCTACGACACAACGTGATGTCTCAGCTGTCTTGATGCCAAGCCACGGTCACCATCTGTTCTTCATCTATTCTTTATCTTCACCTTTTCCTGAATATTCTCTTGTAAACTCACAATATCCTTTTATTATATCCATTTTATTTTTTTCTTTATTCTCCAGACTCTCCAAACAAATTATATTCTCTCCTGCAATAAAAATATAAACACTCAAAATTTTCGTCACAAACAATTTTGACATTAAAAAAATATTTTTCTTATTTTTAATTGCATTTACGTAAATCACAAACGTATTAGAAAATTTAAAAACACAATAACGCAGCTCTGGAGAATTTATTTTTTTGTTTTCTTTATCATTGTGATATCGTGATTCATGTATGACACAATCAGGAAAAATTCTGTAGATAAAAAAAAATAATACCTATCGTTTTAAGATACACAAAACAATTTTCAAAAAAAATAGTTTTGTAGTAGAAATTAATTATTAACCTCGATAATTAAATTATAATTATACTTTATCGATATTTTTCTACATATTTATAGACTATACTGATATTCATATGTGAATAAAATTGTTGTTATGACTTGTTATAATATATAATATCTCGAATATATATTAAAAATTTAAAGTGTCAGCTCTCATCTTTGCTTTGCTTTGCTTTGCTCTGCTCTTCAACCGTATCCTCCCTTTCTTCTTCTCCTGCTTTTCATATATTCGCTGCTTTGTTCATCCTCTTTCTTCATTTACACCATCGCCATCAGTATATTCACTCTATCGTGTTGCGGTCAAAAACCCAAGGAAAGAAAAAAAAAACAAGATCCACAACTGCACTGCGCCGAGTCATCTTTCTCTTCTCGTGCCGCAGGTGATTCTTGCTTAGCAACACTATACACATATTTCCCATTGGTGGCAAGATGTCTCGTTATAGTTTCATATTGTACATAATATAAATTTATTCATAGTTTAGAGACAATGTATTATTATGTGAAAAAACCACACATTATACTCATCATTATCATCACGAATTATTTAAAGTATCAACAAAGAACAAAAAATTTTCTTTCACTTCAAATATTTTTATTTATTTATTTTTTTTATATTTACTATTGTTAGTGTGTATTGATAATTTTTTATTATAATAGTTTGTACTATACATCTTTCTAGTAGATATTTAATATTATTTGAAAAGGAAAAATGGATTTCTTATCAATTATTTCATGTTCTATTTTATTTTTGTTTAATCTTTTCTACAAGAAATAATGACACGTAGTTTATTCAAATATTTGTCATTTATTTTCATCTACTATTGATATATACTATTATATGTTTATGATTCATTAAAAAATATATAAAGATAATTCAGAGGAAGAAAAAAAAAATACTTTCATATTTTTTGTTTTACTTTTACGTTGGAATTTAAAAAGAAATATATGACCAGTTATTTCAAAATTATTAGTCATTAATTATTGTACAAAGATATCGGAAAATTACAGTATTATGATTTGTATTTACGTTTTATGATCGATAGGATATATTAAAGACTGGGTATGTAAATCAATCTTCCCTACATATAATAGTGAAAAATTCATTCGGATATTTCATACTTAAAATTACTCATGATACCCATGTAATATTATCACATAAAATAGTTTACAAATTCATATGACAGATTAATCCGTCTGGAATGAATTGTTAAAGTCCGGATGTGAAAGAAAAAAAAAAATTATTTCGAAATGATGAAAAAATGTATACTGATATATTATACCACGTGATTCAACATATGTGTCTGTATAGGTATAATACACATATATACTTCAACATATAAATGGTATATATGATGTGTATTACGTGTTTTTGCTGTATTGCTTTACTCTGCAACGCATTGGAGAAAGTAAAACTGTTTTACAAGTGCACAAGCACTAGTTTTATGTACATGATATGTATGGTGTTTCAATAGTGACTACTTCAATAATTATAATCGTAGATTTCCCTGTTTCATCGACATTAAATGAGGTTAAGGTCTACTGTATTAATCGATTATCAATGCAATTCACGATTTAATACCGTAGACGTGAGACACAGTCAGAGCAATATGCATACATTTATTTATTTATTTATTTATTTATTTATTTATTTTTAGTAACTACATCAGTGTGCTTGTACACAGCGTGGGAAGATGAATATAAATTTATCTATTTTATTCTTTACATACCTTTTAATAATGTTATTATTATGTATTTTTTTAATTTTTATTTTGAGGTTATGTGGCTCAGCGAATAAGATAGAGTGAGGTTAAATGAATTTTCCATTACGCTCAGTCATTTCCTGGATTTACTAAAATTTTTTGTTGTGCTCTAGTTGCAAAGCGATAAATATATATATTTTTGTCGTGTTTGTAATTTGAAAAATTTTATAACCAAGATCTTGGAAAAAGTTTGAATACTAGTACAAGATATATGTAAATGTCCAAAGTGGGAAGTGGAATTAATTTTTATTTCTTTATTTTCTTGTTTTGTTTGGCTGAAATGAAAGAAGAAACAAAAAATATTGAACATTACAAATGTGTAGGGATTTTTTTCAGCAGTATTATTGTCTTCGTGAAAAATGAAGAGAAAAATTGATATATTTTATATTTCAATTTTGTAGGTTATGTCTGATTAAAGAAAATATAATTTGTTAATTTATTTATTTATTTTCTTGATTTGGAATATTGAATGTACATGTGTGTATTATTTTTCTGGTTTATAAACAAATGATATTTACGAAATTAATGTTACGGTAAATTAACAATTATCGTTTGTGAAATTAAATTGATGAAACGATGATGCGATATTATTATTTTTTTTTTCCTTTCACTCATCGCGCGCATTTACTGTAATATTAATTATAGCAAAATTCCCAGTGGAGAGTATTCAATCGAAAGGACTATAAGCACATATAGGTGTGTAATATTATTTACTTGAAGGAGAGATAATCACGATCGAGTTATATACTTTATATAGTCAAAGAGATAGAGGGCGAGTAATGGAATAATGTTGAATTTTATTCGTGAGTCATTTAAACATAATTGGGTCATGTTTCAACTGGATCTACTTTACTATTGCTAAGAATTAAAAACACTTATGTTAGTGACTTAACTGTCAATAAATTATAAATCAAAAATAACAATAATACATCAACAATAAATATTAATTAATAAACATATTTTTTCTTTTCAGACTCAATCAATTTTTTTCTTTTTGTATAAAAATTATTTCGTTGAATTGTAATAAACCTCAACGAGTTTATAGTTTTGGCTGAGCTCAATATAATTTTCTTACCATGGCTGAGTGATATTCTTGGGTGTCTGAGCCCACGTGGGAGGCCTATTCTTATTTTATATATTTATATTTTTCTCTTTTTCTCTTCCCAACATTTTACCACTAAATTTATTGGCATCGAGAGCAAAGAACTCTCTGTGCCTTGGACCAATCATCACAAATAAATATTATTACTGAGTCATACTCTCGTACTTCATCTATATTTTACTTTTGTCTTTTTAATTTTTTTTTTTTCTTATTCATAAATAAAAAAATATTCAAATGAATTTTAATGATACACAGTAAAGAGGACATTGCACTTGAGTATGTTAATAATATATTTATTGACAGTGAGACGAGAGAATTATTATCAGTGAGAGTAATAAATGTGATAGAGAGTCAGTGTTTTATTAAAGAGAAAAAATAATAAATCGTGAGTTTGCATAATTAGTTATTAATTTATTAATTTGGTTGAGTAAAAAATATGTCAGCGTTTTTCTTTTTATTATTATTGTACGACGAATCGTATAATGAATATGGAAATGTTCCAATTAAACTGTGTATGATTAGGTCACGGAGAAATATATATTAACAAACACATATATGTATGTATATTAAGATGGAGAAAGAGGGGAATGGAAAATAATGGGCGATGCGACGTAGAATCTGTAATATACTAAAAGTGATTGCCATTCGTTAGGAATAAATGATGATTTATTTTATCTATTTAAATTTATTTATTTTTATTTTTATTAATGATGATAAAATTACGGGTTAAATATTATCACAAATGCATTGACACTATTTTTTATTTGTTTATATATATATATATATACGTCAGATAGATAGATATTTAAATGAATGATATATAAAAGTTGAATTTAATGTGACGTAAAATGATTTTATTTATTTTTAAGGGAGAATTTTTTTTTTTTTTTTTTTTTTTTATAATAATAGAAAATTTAACACACGTGTATGACCGATTTTACACCAACCTCAGCATTGCGACACGATTTACTGATGCACCCGGCGTCGCATTGCCTATATAGACATATGATGTTCAGGCACATCAAGGACATGAAATAAATAATGTAGAATATAAAATGATAAATGGTATAAAAAGTTTTTTTTTTTTTTGACATAAAATTCTGATGATAAAATAAATGTATTGTTGGGATATTTATTGATAACATTGTTTTTTAAATGTTGGATTCTTTATTTGTTGATTGAAATTAAAGGAAAAGAATAAAAAAAAGGAATTTGGTGAATTAAATTTTGGCATCACGTCCAAATTACCAACACGACCTATTTAGTTACTCTGACCTCAGTACACACATCATGAGTATAACAAGAAAAAAAATTTATTTTCAGAATTACAGTCTGCACATTTTTTTTTCTTTGTCTTCATTTAGAAAAAAAAAATCCATTCGGTTGATTACTCATTCATGAAGTAAATTTTTTTTTACTTTTATATTCACTCACATTTTACCTTAAATTTCAAAGTTTTGCCAGAAAATTTATGTGGGTCAGTGCAAGAAGTGATAAATCCTATTCAATAGCACATTTATATCAGCTGCTATACAGAAATATTTTGCATCATACTTATTTATCAAATTTCTCATGAATACCAAGTTGTAAAGTAAAAACCTTATCTTTTATTTTCTGATATAAAAAAAGAGAAAAATAAAAAAAAAAAAGCCACTTTGATTTATAAATATTACGAATTATTATCAGTCAGATAAAGTAACATCACGAGCAATGTTGAATAACTCAATATTTGTTTTATTTTATATTATTCCTTTCAATATTATACACAATAAAAAAATTGCGATCAATAAACTTGGTCGATATAACGATTAATGACTAGGAAAATTTATTCTGCAGTTTTGTAATACAAAATTATTTATAGCAAACCTGGTGAAGTCAATTGTAAATCGACAATAGTCCACCAACATTTGCCACATTGTTAGGATATAATAAAAAGATTGATAATCAAGTCGCGTGTTTGAGTTTGCGGCTTCCAAGTCGTTTGTGTTGTTGGGGTAACGTTGAATTTGTGGTGGGAGGTATAGATGCAATGGGGGTGGGCACTGGGTCACCATTTGATGTTGAAAGTGCCAGTAAAGTGCACGAGATTCTTGGTGTGAATTACAGAAAATAAAAAAAAAAAACATTCATTTCGTTATTTATTTCTAATAATTTTTGTCGCGAAATAATAAAATAATTAAATAAATAAATTCAAAGTTTCAGTTTTAATTATCAATGAAATTATCGTGGATGTTTAATCAAATTTCACGTGCGAGAAATAAGACACAGGTGAATGGAGGGATATATTATTTAATTATTGCAATTTTGTAAATTAAAATTTAATTAGGAAAATAAATTAGTGGGAGAAAATTAATGAAATAAAGAACAATAGCAAATTACTGGTACAAAAATAATTACTTGAACGGTTCTTGTGAGCTATTTAACGGTTTATTATTTTTTATTTGCTTGAGTTGTTGATGAAAAAAATTCATTATCATCATCATTATCATCAATGTTTCCTATTTTATTTATTTATTTATTTTATTCAACTCCCACAGAATTATTTACTGACAATAGCGGAAGTCTAATTTAATTTTTCATTTTCCACTTGATACTTTCACATTACCAGCAAGTAAACATCATGACATCTGTTATTTTTAATTATACAAAATACAATATTTAAAATAAAAAAAAAAGATTACTTGTAATAAATTATATTATTCAATAGTTTTCAAATAAAATATTAAATTCTATTACAAATAATACATTATTTTTTCATTATACATACAAGTTTGTGCTATGTACTTATAGACAATTCTGTACATGCTCAATTTTTCAACGGAAGAAAATTCAAGGACACACACACACATTATAAACAATCGATCGAGCTTATAAAAAAAAAAATAGAGTCTTGGATTATTTAAAAATCAATTAATATTCGAAATAAAATTGAATTTTGAATAATTAATGACTGGATGATAATAAATACATTTAAATGAATAAAATAAATTAAATAATTTTGTGTATGTAAAATTAGGCCACGTGAATTTTGTGATTAATTATTTTTGAGGTGAACTCAAAAGAGAGACAAGTGAAATGGGTACTGCATTTTAAACACGACATTGGCACTCTGCCTTCTTGGCACTTAATTTCCTCATTGCAGTATATAATAATAATAACAAACATACTGATAATAATAATTTTTATTATTATTACAACTATCGTTAATATAATTAGTTTTTCAATTAACAATAATATAAATAAAATCATTAACTAATTATAAAATCAATTATCTTATATTTATTCAACTGTTATTATGAATATAAATTTATAAATTTAATTTTAATATTTGATTTTTAGGCTGACGAACGATGCAAAATTAATGATGTGGAACCAGAATTAGTTGTTCCACTAGTGTGGACAAGCAGTAAAAGTCTTGATTGTTGTGAGCAACAAATAAGTGAAAGAGAAAAATTATCAACATCAATATCATCAACAATAATGGCTTCTACTAGTGGACATAAGAGAAATGGTTCGAGCTCAAGTATGTTTGGTCACAAACGTACTGGCTCTGGTGGTGGTTTTATTGGTCACAAACGTGCTGAGAGTGGACACAAACGGGCTGAAAGTATATCCAGTGCATTTGGCCATAAAAAAACTGAAACTGGACACAAGAGAAATGATAGCTACAGTGGATTTGGTCACAAAAGGTGAATAATTTGTTAATTTTTTCATTTGATATCATAATTAATTGATTATTGCGTCAGAATAATTGCTATTACAATCAGATAATTATATTGGTGTCGTTGAGTAATATGATGATGTAAAAGAAAAAAAATAAATATATTAATGAAGATGAAAACTACAGAGATGTTAAAAAATAGAGAAAGAGAAATATTATAGCTTGGAGCAATAAGCGTGAAAAGAACTCTCGCTTTTATATTATAAATAAAATAAATGTATATACTTATGTGTATAGGTCTGAATCTGGCAGTAACTATCACTCAGGACATCGGAGAAATGAAAGTATGTACGCGATGACGGGACTTTATGCTGATAGTCCAGCTAATACAGTTGATGATGGCTTAAATTTACCACAAACTGGTGATGGAAGATTAACGCATGACACTGTCATTAGATGTCACAGTAGAAATCCAAGTTCGGGCTTGGTCGATCATAGGTGAGTGAAGAATTTTATACACAGAAAAAATATTAATATAATTATTATATAAATAATTATGAATGAGATGGAGTCAGAGGAATTCACTTTCATACATAAAATTTTACAATAAATTCACGTGTATTTACATTTTTTTTTTTCTTTATTGTTGTGTAATATTTATTAATTATATCTGTGAACAGTTGAGAGCCTGCGACGCCCACGCTGTCTATTGTTCTGTAATGTTGTTCATGGAAAACAAAATTAATATAAAAAAAAATCTTTTTATATAACTGTAAATAATTCTGTAGCATACATGCATTGTTATTTATATTTAATTTTTTTACTTATTTATTATTTGCACGGTTTTGTTTTCCAGAGATTTTATCATCAAATGTCACAGCAGAAATCCAAGTGCTTCCATGGTCGACAGGTAAATCAAAAGATTGATATCAGATATAAAAGAAAAAACAGAATTACAAATTAGTATTATTCACAAATAGTTTTCAAGTAATGTTAGGATTTATAATGAAATATGTATAATGAATTTTTTTTTTTACATTTGTTTATGAATGATTACTATTTTCAATTTATTTGTTTTTTTTTTTTATTGTTATTATTGACTATTACAAAGTTTTGATTGCATGATGTAGGACGGAGAAAGAACAGCGACCACAAACGCCACCAATAAATCCGAACTCTAAAGACTGCGGTATATTGAGCTGCAGACCTGCCTTCATTCAGAAATTTGCTACAATAAAGGTTTGTAAAGTTTATCTGAATAAATACAGTATATTGATATGCATGACCAAGTTTTTCTCCTGTTCGATAACACAATACGGAAATGTTATGCTCAGTACGTTAATACTTCGTCCACATTTTTTTTTCTTTCCTGAATCATTAAGCAAAGTATAATTTGTGGTTAAATTATTCTTCTTTTTTAAACAATTTTTTCAGGTGTTTGTGTTTTTACTATCATTCCTCGTGACAGTGCAACAAGCTCTGAGTTCGGGATATATTAATTCTGTGATTACAACTATTGAAAAGAGATTTGAAATTCCATCAAGTTTATCAGGTTTAATTGCTAGCTCATATGAAATCGGTAATGTTATTACTGTTATTTTTGTGAGTTATTTGGGAAGCCGACGACATATACCAGTATGGATTGCCATAGGTCAGTGAAACTATAATAAATATATAAACAAACAAACAAACAAACAAACAAAAAATGTTTAGTAACTAAAGAAAAAATCTGAATTTAAATAAAATTTTATTTCCTTTTTCAATTCAGGTGCAGTTATTATGGGTCTTGGTTCAATGATTTTTATGATTCCTCATTTTATTGGTGATCCGCATTTAAGTACAACTACAAATAATTCAAGCTCAAATAATATTTGCCGATTGGTATCCTTGCGCGAGCAAGATATGGGTTTGGGTGAGAATAATATTTTTCATTTCTTTTTTTCTTTTTTCTTTTTTATTATGTAATATGTATGAAATTTATAATTTATTATTCAGGTCGTCTATCGTCGGGTTTGTCTTCGCCACCGTTGGCACCACACAACAATTTACGCGGTGACAATTGCATTCAAGGATCGCCATCAACTGCTGGCCCAGTAATGATTTTCGTACTGGCGCAATTATTGTTAGGCTGTGGTGGTTCACCATTGTTTACGCTGGGTACCACTTATATTGACGATCACGTGAGGCCAGAAAGTGCTTCTTTATATATTGGTTAGTGTGAAAGACTTGATAAGCATTTTAAAATTGAGGACAAACGATAAACCATCCATATTTCGTCAATGAAATTCTATGTGATATTACGTCATGGAATAAATAGTTAAATCCAAATTAAATTTTCTCTTTAATTTATATTGATTTTTCTTTTTTTAAAGGATGTATGTACAGTATGGCTGCTTTTGGACCAGTTTTGGGTTTTCTACTTGGTGCTTATCTATTATCCTTTCACACAGACTCTTTCACCGCAAATATCATCAGTATTGGTGAATAAATAATTTGATATTAATTTTTATATTTGAAAATTATGATATTAAAATATTTCTTATGGATTAATTTTTTTTTTCATTTTATTAGATCCTGGCAATCATCGATGGGTAGGAATGTGGTGGGGTGGATTCCTTTTGTGTGGTTTATTATTGATTTTTGTTGCAATTCCATTCTTCAGTTTTCCTAAGACACTTCAACATGAAAAAGAAAAAATTAAAATTATTGAAAAAAATAAATCGGTCACGACTAAAGAAAAAGAAGCAAATAAGGAAGTGAAACAAGATTTGCAAAATGGTGATAGTGGCTATGGAAAAGATGTGAAAGGTGAATATTAATATAAAATAATTATTTTTTGAATTTATTCAAGGAAATTAATAATATTTATATTTTTTATTTTATTATAGATATTCCAAGGAGTATGTGGCGTTTAGTTTGCAATCCCGTTTATGTTGTGACATGTCTTGGTGCGTGTATGGAGTTAGTTATTGTGTCTGGTTTCGTTGTATTTTTACCAAAATATCTCGAAACACAATTTAGTTTGGGCAAAAGTCAAGCGAGTATATTTACGGGATCAATTGCAATACCTGGCGCGTGCATTGGAATATTTTTTGGTGGTTGTTTATTGAAACGGTTGGAATTAAGACCTAAGGGTGCAGTGCAATTTGTTCTTGTATCAAATATTATTTGTCTGCTGTGCTATGGTTTATTATTCTTTCTCGGTTGTGACAATGTTAAAATGGCGGGTACAACAATACCATATTTCAATAGCAGTACAATTGCACCAGAACCATTTCAAGTTAATCTCACTGCCTCATGTAATTTTGGATGCGAATGTCCAATGAATGATGTCGAACCAGTTTGTGGTAATAATGGCCTGACATATTTCAGCCCTTGTCACGCAGGTTGCACGACATTCAGTTCAAAATCTAATTTCACTAATTGTGCATGTAAGTATTTATAAAATAAAAAAAAAAAAAAAAGAAAATTCAATTTTCTTATGCTTTCTAGAGTTTTTTTTATGGGAAAATTTAATTTATTTTTCAAAGGTATACCGGGAAATTTGACGATTTTACGACCTGCTGTCGCAGAATTTGCTGAAGTAACTGCTGTACCAGTAGCCACCGCTGGACCATGTACATCACCATGCAAAACAATATTTCCATTTTTAATTTTATTATTTTTCATGACATTTGTCGTTGCTGTCACTCAAATGCCATTATTAATGATAGTACTACGGTAAGAATGAATGTTTGTAAAACAAAATTAATTATAATTGCATATTTAATATTAATAATAAAATTACAGATCTGTATCGGAAGAAGAAAGATCATTTGCACTTGGAATGCAATTTGTAATCTTCCGATTATTTGGTTATATACCAGCGCCAATTTTATTTGGTAATTTAATTGACTCAACGTGTCTATTATGGCAAAGTGCATGTGGTAAAAAAGGTGGACGTTGCTTACTCTATGACATTGAGCAATTTAGATACAGGTGAATAAAAAAAATAATATTAATTTTTATTTATTCATTCAAGTGTACAAAATTTATGATACATAATTTTTTTTTCTTTTTATTACAGATACGTTGGACTTTGTGCCGGTATAAAAATTCTTGCTCTCGCATTATTTCTAGTAGACTGGTGGTTAGTGCGAAGGAGACGACAACTCGAAGATAATCCAGCTGGATTGACTGTGAATGATATCGTTGGATCTATTATTAGTCTTGATAAATGTGAGGAAGAATATATTTAATTTTAATTTTTGAATCAATAATGCAATTTGAGGGGATTAACTGTCTATAAATAAATTTGTTGTTTTGTTTTTTCATAGTGTTTGAGGAAAAACCACATCATCAAGTGTTGGGTGAAGGTGATGCAACAACTCCAATGTCAACTGACAATTCAGCATCGTCAATTTCATCGCCAACTGAACCGACAAAATCAACAAATCTTGAAGAATCAGAATCAAATCATTTAACGCAAAATTCAACGGACTCAGCAGTTCATCCAAAATTATTGGCAGATTATTCTGACACAAGGCAAGATGATGATATTGATTTCAGGCCAGTAAATGGTAAATTAGAAAATAAAGATGTTCATGTTTAATGAAAATATCGCGATAGATATTGAATATATTAATATTACATATAAGGGAAAATTAAATCGTGGCAAATTTTTTGTTAAACTGTTTAGCAATCGAATCTTTTACAATCGTAATTAATTTTTAATTCTGTTTTGCGACATAATCACACATTAATGAATACATATCATGGCAATGAAATAATGAATATTTTTCTTCTTGGATTTTGGTATTGTGAGTAAATTTGTCACAAATATTTACCGCACAAAAATATGCAAAACTCATAATTATCATAATTAAATAAATATCATTAGAATTACACTTTTATTGAATGAAAAAAAAAAAAACGAATAAATAAAACGAAAAACAATTTAAAATATACATTCATAAGAAAAAAAATAGTGAATCTAACGCAAATTTCAATATTATTTAGTATAAAATATTTGTACAAATGCAGCTTGTTTCGGACGTGTAAAATTATTTTTGTTTCCACTTTTTATTTCATCAGCTTTAAAAATTTCTTTTGCAACAAAAAGAAAATGAATATTCATTGGATTGTTAAAAGCAAAAAATTTTCCATGAATAATATAAATATTATTTTTCCTTTATTGAATTTTTCGTATCATAGAAAGTTCAAAATCAATTTCGAAAAATTAATAAAAATCTAAAGTGAGGTTAAAATGATGGAGAGAAAATTGTGGAAAGATGTAGAATATCTTCCCTCGTCTGATTCAAGCTTCAATAATTAGTTTAATGAATTTTGGAAGGAAATTAAAATAAATATATATATGTATGGATAAGGGAGGCGAAGATTTAAGGTTGAATACTGTAAATATATAAATTTCCTGCCTTAAAACAAAAAAAAAATATAAGACTTAGACCTATGAAAGGATTTAGATCAATTGAATTTTCAAATGATCAGAGTAAATGGGTTTCGATGTGATTATTGTATATGTGAAGAAAAAGAATGATGTATATCGCGATTTTAATTCAATATATTCCCTGTAGGATTTAATTAATTACTGTTGTCGCAATGAAATGAAATAAACAAAAAATTAGTCAATATAGAAATAGTAAAGTGAGATAACGAATAACAGAATCAAATATCGAATTGCTCCGTTATATATTTTAATTTAATCACAATATTTTTATTGTACTTCCAAGTACTTTATTTTCTAGGTTAATAAACTATTACTTAAATGCATAATTTTTTTTCAATTAATAAAAATAAATTTTTCTGATATTGGGAAAATTTTTTAATGTTAAATTTTTTTCTTGGGCAATAAGTTGATAAGAATTTCACACATGTTTCTGTATATTCGTTTCTCACTTTTGACTACAAGTATAATCTCACATTGTCAATATTTTTTAAATAGCAAGCACACATAGTGCCCGTAAGTAGTTCAATTATTACGTACATGCCTTGTTGGAATTTTCGGGGGTGAAATTAAATAATTGTATAACAATGGAGTTTCATAATGTATAATTTATCATCAAATTTCGCAGATAGTAATTTTAAGAATTTGAAAACAATTAAAATCAAATTTAAATTAATATTTGTATTATTACTATTGTGTAAAATGGCTCAAGATAATAAAAAAAAAAAATCATGATGAATCCATATAATTGACAGAAAAAAGAGAAAATTACTGAACAAAAATATAAAAAAAAAATTGTTTTTATAATTAATTATCAAGCCATTAAAAAAAATTTTTTTTTTTCATATATCTGCCAAACAATTAATTCATAATACTTTGGCATATTTTATTAATTATTTAATAATCATAAAAATGTTACTTAAATATTCTTAAATGAATTTTTATCAATATTTTTCTTTTATTGAAAAATTGTAAATGGCAAAAAAAAAAATTATGTCTGATTCACTTTATCACAGCAATATTCACAGTTTGTCATCATTATTATCATTAATATAAATATCAATGATTTTTTATTTTATGATTAATTACTGGGTGAAACATTCCAGTATCAGCAGTAAAATAAAACGAAAGAGATGAATAGTGAGAGTGAGTTAGGAAAATTACAAGAAATATATGATGATATTGATTAAGAGAACTATATAAATAAATTTTAATTTAGAATAAATAAATTAATAAATGAAAAATGTTATGTACATATGATGATTATAAATTACGAGAAATGCTTATAATAGATGTACTGTATTTTTTGTAGGGACCATATTGATAAGCCTATATAATGTTTACGATTATATTATTATATATGTATATGTATACACAAAATAAGTATTGAAAATTGCTAATGTTGAGTTGGCATGAAAACTTTTATTGTCAATTTACTGAAATGAAATGAAACAGATTAAATAAATTAATGTGGTCGTGTGTAAATGGTACAAAAACAAGGAATAAAATTACAAAAAATTTCAAGGAATAGGAAAATAACAATCAACATTATATATTGTAAATTGAATTAATCAATTATTTGTTATCATCAAAGGAAAACAATTGTACGATGGACCTGAATGCAAGAAAAAATAAATCGTCTATGTGTGATACAATTTAACAAGTATGCCTTATAAATGATGGGAAGTCGAAAAAGAAGCTGGAACAAAAGATTAGAAAAATAAAACATGAAGAAAAAAATATGATACGAATGAAAAAAAAAATAAATAATTTCAGATAAATAATAGCGCGATATTTACAAAATGAAATAAAAATAAATAAATTAATAAAATGTTCGTAGACAAAAATGAACATTATTATAACAAAAATAAAATGAATATTGCACACCTACCTATAAAATTTATCGGTAGATCTTGTGAAGGATTTCATAATAAATAAAAAGAAAATTTGAAAAAAAAAAATTAATATTTCTTACTATAATTGAAATATAAATTTCACTCCAAAAATTTACATTCCGCATTTGATATCACAAATGAAATTAATCATTGTTCATTCAAATTCTCCCGCCAAATTCACAAAGAATAAAATAACTATTACCACCAGAGTGCGCTAATATCGCTTTTAAAATCCTCCTCTTCCTCCCTCTTTCCTATTATTCATTATTATTCTCTCTCTCTTTCCCCATTTCTATCACTCGGTTTTTCTCTCTAGTCTTCTCACTCTTCTTCTGGTTTGTGTGTGTGCTTTACCTCTAGATTCTCCGCCATTTTCGTAAGTCAGTTGTCCACGGGCTCTTCTGGTGTTGGGACGTATCTAAGTCAATAAAAGTGTCATCACACAATCCCGGTGTCTCGTTTTTAACAACGAACGCCCAAACGTACGTGCCGTATTCAATGTGTATGGAGATTCAAGTGAGTTCTTTTATTAAAATCCATTACAATTTAAAATAGAAAACAAAAAATTATTGCTATTTAATAATTATCAAATAATATAAATATACAAAATATTTAATGGAAAAAATTTACAATAAATTCTCGCATCATTTTCCATTGTACCCGGGAATCACCATCGTTAACTTGCGCGAACAACGAACTCATTTACAATTTTAAAAGCTCATTCCAATAATATTCAATTAATTATTAATATTTATTATTAATACATAAATATATTTATGTAATTATTTAAATATTAAATATAATTAATATTTATATAAAGAAGGTTAGAAATGATGAATTTATTTATCATCTCATTTCCAAGGTTTGAAATCGATAAAAGAACATTTTGGCTTTTGTGTTTTATAAATAAATTGTGGCAGAAATTTTTACATTTATTCTCTCATCTCTTATTTTGTGACGTTTCACCGTTCTACTTTGTGATTAACATCCGGTCACCGACGATGCCTTCACAGTTTCCCATCTAATGTACATGAGAGAGAGATAGAAAAAGGAAAGAAGACTTTCACGAACTCATGTCGCGTTGTTTCTACGACAGATGGAATAGAAGCCATAAATCATAAAGAAATATTTGAAAAAAAAAATTATTTCTATATTTATATTATTTATTATAGTATTTTATTCATGTAAGAATAAATACATGATTGATAAATTGATTTAATAAATTCAATAATTCATTTGGAGTGTAAATTATATTTTTTTAATTTTATTGCAATAGAATTTTTATGAATTTTAAATTTTTTTTGGATGTTGGAAAATATTTCTGAAGGTTTTTGGTGTAGGATTTAAGGTTGTGGATGATTGATATATATTTTTTTGCAGTTTTGTCAATGTAACTGTTGAAAGGAAAATAAATATTGATTCGCTTGAGAAAATGGAGGCGAAATAAAAAGAGCAAAAGAGTGTGGGTGAGAAGCAAACGAGGAAGAGTGAGAGAGAAATAGAATAACAGCGTGGGGGGATTTTCTCTGTTTATCCAGAGCTAAGATGGCAGCATGCTGTTATGCATGTATATAAAAACGTTCAACAAACTCCTTGTGGTATAACAAAGAGTAGGAAATTTACATATAGAATTACGACAGTATGTACTGAAAGTAATTTTAGTAATTTTCTGTATAGATATTAATTATTAATGTCTGAAAAATTTAGTGAATATTTTCAGTTTATTCAAAATTACAGATAAGATTAATTTATAAATTCCAATAATAATATATTTATTGATTATGTATTTTATATCCAATTACTTAGATGATAGATAATTGCCACTGGAATATAAATCTTGATAAAATTTATACAATTTACAAAACATTATTTCAATTTAACTGGCACTGTAAATTTAATTTTAGAAGGTTTATCGTTTAGAAAAATCGTCTGTAATGCATTCACCACAATTTCAAAAAGACAATAATGATTATAATTCTATTTATATTCATATATTAGTTAGGTAGATCTATTAACAATTCTCATAATTTTTAAATTTACTCATGAACACATGGAAAATAATTAATTATTTATTTTAATGTACAAACTCTGTCTTTTGACTCTCCATGTAAATTATAATCAATCTGTTCACATAATTATGCAACACCTGAGTTAGAAAACGTAGAAGCAATCAACTGTAAATAATTATTACATAAAATACATTTATTTATTTATGATTTATATAATGAAACAATATTAGATAAATTGTTTATAAGATTGTTACAATTAATATCGATTATTATTTGTAATATTTTTCAACCATAGAAAAAATTATTAATTTATTTAATTCATTCAGGTGATTATATTTATAGTTGATTGTATTTTTCTTTTTAATTTGTTCAGACATTGAAGTTTATATAAATTATAATCACGATATTATTTTCACGTGAGATTCATTGCGTCTCATTAGACAATGCCACGTGTCAATATATATTAAATTACTTGCAGGCCATGCGCAAGTCTCTTTATTCTATCGGTATTGCCGCCCGGCTCGTGTGTGCTGATAGTGATGTGCTAATTCAGCAACATGCAAAATTACGCTGTGTTTTGATATAACGTTGCATTGACGCAATCACCATACGTCATTGGGTGTAATTTGATATTGGTACTGTGTCGTGAGTGATTATGTCGCTGGTGATAAAGGGAGAATAGGTATAATACATATTATATTTTGTTCATAAATAAATAACATAATTTATTCTAAATAAATTATCATCAATCACTCTATTGTTATGGCTTATATATTATTATAAATTAGAGAAATAAAAAAAAATATTGCAGCGGTACAAAGAAATATTTCTATGATAATATTTTTTTTTTTTATCATTAATATTTTTTATTTATTTATTTTTTTTTTGTAATCAAGTACAAATTGTGAAGACTTTGCCGACTAGGGATCAATTTCACACAGGACCACCGGGAAGTTATATATACATACAATCCACCAGACATATTACAGATATCTAATATCAAAATATGAAACGAAAAAAAAAATAGTAAGATAATTTTTATTGATTTTTAATTTTTAATCAGAAAAATCAGATAAATAATTCTTGGGAATTAATAGGAGTAATAGGACAATGACCTTTAGGACATGTTGAGATTCACCGACAATAGAGTATATATATATATATATATATATATATAAATATATATATTTATATGTGTGTATGGAGCAGCCCCCTTTTATATTTTGCAGACTATCCAAGTCGTCGACCCTGCATTTATCGTTCCAGGTTTGAACCTGCCCCCTTTATATTAAATAAAATGCGAATATTCTACCACTGTCTAGAAAGTCTAGACGGCGGGCACGAAAAAAGGACACGCCACAGGACGAATTGACCATCACAGGGTAGTGCGGTGGTCTCCCTGTCGCGTCTACCACCTCTTCCCCTTCATCTCTTCATTTATATATATACACATAATTTTTTTTTTTGTTTCTCTTTTATTCCCATTTCATTCGACCCCTCTAACCGGTTTTCGAGTTGTTCAACTCTCTTGATGCAAGACGAGATCAGACTTTGTGCCGAAATAAATATATAAATTCAACGATATATAATTTTGTAATAGAATTTTTATTTATTTATTTTGTTTGAATATTATATTTATAATTAATTCGATTTGCTGTTGATGCCTAGAAAAATGAGGATATAATAAGACTTTATATATTTTGTCGTTGGATAAATTGATGGATGGAATGATACAACAACATTACATTGTATCGTTGATAATTGATTTATATTTTTTTTTTATCGTTTATGTATGATGTGTTTGTGTTGGTATGGCGATGTAGAAGGGAAAATATTTTCTGTGGACAAATGATTATTATCGAGTAGAGCAAATAGATTATTATTATTTTTTTTTTCGTTTTGTTATGATTGAAATATTCCAGTGTGATTTCAGTGGGCAATTTATTATTGATATATGCGGATGTAAATGCGGGGGAAATTAATTGATTGACTTAATCATTTGTTCCGCTATTTTTCTCTCTTTATATAAGTAGTTAGATTCACCCTTTTATAATTCGTGTATAATGCTTCAATTATGTAACCGAACCCATGGTAATTTACTTAAATTGGGATCACTGATTAAATAATTTATTTTGATTTAAATTGAACAAAGAAAAATATTATATTTTATTTTTTCTATTTATTTTATTTGATTTAATAATTGAAAATTGATTGAACTTTTTTTAATTTTATTTGGATGTTTTACTTGTGGTTATATTTATACATGTGTGTATGTGTGGGTGGTCAGGAGGTTGTCGATGTAACTGTGATATCTGATGCAGCCAGACGGGGTCGCTGTCCAGTGTCACTGACCTTGGTTAACGATTGGACACGTCTGGAAGGTTTGAAAGACACTTTCAATATTGAATTTTTAATTCGCGAGTGTATAGGTACACAATAATCAATTGATTCAATTCTAAATGAAGTAATGATAAATAATTTAGAAGAAACAAAAAATTGTAGAACGTATCAAATAATATTATTGCTCATTTTTTTAATGGAAATTTATTAAATTTAATTCTGTTATTATTTCATGGAATGATAAATGAATTTGTTTATTCATTTGTCATAGGGAAGTTGATGTAGGAAATTATCTTTTTATTAACTTAGGAAAATTGATTTTATTCAAATAGATATATATTATTAATTTTCGAGGTAAATAAATCAACTGAAATTATTTTTCTTTTTTCTTTTTTTGTCATGTGGACTTTTTTTCTCGGCCATTTTGACATGGTCGTTATCATTCTCAATGTATACTACAGCCCACTGACCTGAATGAGATATTGATTTTACATGAGAGTGTCCTAACTTCACTTCTCTGTATACTGTCTTCGAATAATTTCTTTCATCACAATTAGACTAGTTTATAACCTGGAAATATCAACTCTTTATCAAATATTACACAGAATATATAAATGTTTATATATAAAATTCTCGTATCAGTGATTTTTTATTTTTATTTATTTATGATTTGGCATTAAAAATACATATTACCCTTAATTTTCACCCTTCTACTACCAACCCCCATTTTTCAATAGCGATATTAGCACTGTAAAATAGTTCTCTTTTTGTTTTTCAACTACCAAATATTTTTATATTTTTTTTTTATAATAATTTATATGGCAAAACAATGTTTGTCGGGTCAGCTAGTAATATTATAATAATTTATAAATATGTACTAAAGAAGATTAAAAGGGTAATTAGTGCACCTAAAGTTTATATTTTATACATCACCGCCATTTTGTTGCTACATCACTGACGTCAAATTTTATATGTATCAAGACGTCATCACATTTAAATTAGCATCAAATTTCATTTTATACTATTCATAAGGTCAAAGTAAATTTTTTTGATCTATTATAACATGTAAATCATGAACGAAAATTTATAATAGGAATTAAATATGTCTCTGTTGGTGAAATTGGTTATTATATCTTCAAGTGAAAAATAAATAATAGACTAGGATATAAAGAGGAAGACAAAAATTGGATACAATAATTTAATAGTAGTTTATCATTGTAATGTTGTTGGAATTGTTTTGAAGATTTTTAAAGTGATATTAAATTGATTGGTTCTACCATTGTCACCATGACCTTGTTGATAATGAAGTAATGATTTGGAATTGACGTCGTAGGTGTTTTAACGACAATTTGATATTTTTAGTTGGTCTTTATTACGATTCATGGCTGTATTTTTTTAAATTATAATATATTTTATTTATTTGTCCCAATTTTCATTCAATAATATCTTCCATCCTTGATGTGAAATTAATATAACCCACTTGGAAATTCAAACATAACCTTGTAAAAATATCTTGCAATATTTCGGTTGGCTGATTTACAAATTGATTTGATAAACTGGTAAATTTGAGTCACTTTATTCCAAAATTGAATACAAAAATATATTTGAAAATAATTATAAAGAAAAGAGGGAAAAAATATGTTAGGTTTTAAGTTCAAACAATCATTGGACATTTTTTTTCTTCGATTTTATATTATCTTCTCTATCGTTATTTAGTATTACACAACCTTGCACTAGAAATATCGAAACATGTACATAAATAGAAAAATAATATGAAGTAATATCTCTACTTTTGTTAAGCCAACTAATTATTTTGTAAATTGGTTGAAAGAAGGTCATGTTCAGCTGAGAATAAAATGGAAAAAACATTTGTAATATCAAATATCTATTGCACTATTATAAATTCAGAACGAAAATAATACTGATAACAAATCTAAAAAATTGATATTGAATCGTTTTGTAGTTCGGTGACTATCACAGATTGAAATCAGGTCGTGCAGATATATCTACATTTTTTTGTTGTTCATTAATTCTATAAATAGTATTATGAGAGTCAAATGAATCAGCCAATGTTGATCGATTGTTTACATATTTGATGAATACATTTTCATAGAAATATACTGGAGATATTGCGTGACTTGTTTCGTAACCGTTGATGCATTTATTTATTTCATTTTTTCATGACACATTGCTATATACCGTGACATTGACTAGCTGAACTTCATGTCGATGGATTATAAATTGAAAATTCTGAAACAATTAATAAGTTATAACTGAATCAATATTAAATCATCAATTATTGACATACTAATTTGTAATCAGTAGATTTCAAATTCAATTCCTTTTTTTTTTTTTTTTTTTCAAAATGATTAGCTAAGACTAGTCAACTCTTATCTCACAAAGAATTTATAAAATACGATTGTATAATAAAAATAACAAAGATCATATATAATTAATGCTTATATAAACTGTGCTAATCAAAGTGATGATTAAAATATATAATTGAATCACATCAATATTGATTGCAACCTCGATTGAAGTCCTCTGAGGGAAAGTTCAAACCGATAAAAAAGAATGAGAATTTATTTAGGTCACGACTCACTTTCTATACTATAAACTGAAATTGACATGCTCCTGCCTCTTTCAATTCCTCTTTGTAAATATATATTCCTTCCATTATTTTTTAAAATGGAACAAAAATACTTTTTTATGACTGAAAAAAAAAATGAAAATCCTTCAGATGATTTATATAAAATAAATAAATGAATATTCATCGTATATACATGCAATATTTATGCGTATATAAATATGGTTTACCATACCTTCTATTACAATTTAACCGACTAACCCGACCTAGAAAACGTTTGGCGCGTGCGTTAACTACCGCATACATCTCCATCGAGGTTGTAATATATAAACATGTTTTGCAGCTGCACGAACTAAACTTGGCTCTCAGCATGCGTGTACTTCACCGTGAAGTTTATATCATACATTCAACAACTTCAATGGAATGTGGATGGTCTTTGAAGTTACTTTCAATTTCAAAACAACCGCTTCATTAATTAGTTGAATCCATATCATAGTAAAACTTTCCTTTGAAATATCTCACGACATGTGGTATTAATTTAATACAGTTAAAATCATGAAATAAAATAACGTACAATCGATTCACTCAACGGGGGAATCCCAATAATTTTTGGTTGAATTGTGTCCATCACACGGCGACAATGGGAACTAGATGTGCGCGCGATTTTGTACGTGTCATATGAGATATATTATTCGGATGTTGATTGGTCATTGATGATGTGGTGGGAATTGATAGGTGAATCACTAGAGATTCAGACTGTATCTTTTATGGCGCGCTTTTTTTTAAATTTATCATTTGCGTGGGGGAAAATAATGTCTCGACGATTCTCCACTTAGCCAACGACGTTATTCTATTTTCATTCGTTTCTCTTTCCGCTGATGTTCACTGATGTGTTGTTGGCCCAGATTCGACTCGCGACCGTCAAGTAACGACTGTGTGCAATTGTGTGTGCTGTCGATGATATTCGGTTGTTTTTTTTTTTTACATTTTTTTTTCTTTCTGTTTTTTATCTCTCAATATCCACGAAATTCAGTTTGTAATGTGAATCATTCGTTCTCATTTACAATTCGAATATAATTTATTCGGCTATACGATAAAAGTCACTTCGAACGTGGATTGTGAATTTAAAATATTTTTTTTTATTCTTCGTATATTTACTAAAGTTTTAAAAGATAAAAAAAAAATTTTCATTTTATCGTTAGAGGAAAGTATACGTGGAGTTTTGCATATGATTGATTGTGAAGTGTCAATTTGACTGTAAGATGTGACTGTTTGATTATGTGGCAATTGTGCCTGCATTTTAATTTGTAGATATTTGTTGGTGAGTGAGTGAGTGAGTTTTTTTCTTTTATTTTTATTCATTTCTTGGAAAATTTATTTTGTTATTTGTGGAGCGAATAAATAGAAGGAAATAAAATAAACGCAGCATTATTTCTACTTGCTCGTTAAATTCATCAATGACATTGAGGTATATATTATAATATAAAAATAAAATTTGATGTAAAAATAAATATTTATTCATTAATATTCGTGATTGAATTCGTGATTATTTCCAGTAATGAGAAGCGATAGAAATGATAATAGTAAATAGTATTATATTATGTACAATTATTTAAATAGAATATGTCCACATTCAATTTGAAATTGTTGTTGTCAGGCAAATGGTTGAATTGAAGAAAATAAAAATATCAGGACAGTTATCTTCAATGAATACATGCCAATCAATCTGATGAAATAATTGAACGTTATATTGAAAAACTCTGCACTTTAAATCGTCATATCTCTATTACAGTTCGTTTGAGAACGTTTGCAATCGCCGGAAATAACTCTGTAGAGAACACGAGAATTGGCCAGTGTCGATTTAGTATTGAGAGATGATGTGTGGGTGCAAAAAAAAAAATTTATGTTGAGCTTAAAGTCCTCTAAATAATTAATAAGTATAAAAAAAAAAATTTATTCGACAATTATCAATTGATTATATCAATTTATTCCTTTACGATTAAATTTATTTATTAATTTTATTTTCCTATGCATGTATATATTATTATTAATTAATCATATCCTTTTTGTTTTTTTATTTTATTTCTCATGTCCTTCACATTCAAGCTGTCGTGTCCTTCATTTATACACGTGTATATTTTATCATTAGCAATAATTATAAAATCAATTCGTGGTTCTTGTAAATTATACATTTCCTAATTTGTTTTTCATTTTAGTTTATTTTTAAATATATATTTTTCATGAAAAATACATTTTTGTGTAATAATAAATGCGGAAAATCTACATGAGTAAATTATTTTTAAATGTCCTCGAGACTTGAGTGTGTATTTCGTGCTTGAGTGATCAAACAAATGAGAATAACATAAGATATAAACGAAGGAATAAAACAGGAAAAAAAAAAAAGAGGGTGATTGATTTTTTTTTAATTCAATAAAATTATAATAATTAATTTCAAGGTTATTATCTCATGCAATTTGCAATTCACTAAATAAACGTGCATATTTATTTATATTTTTTATTTTACATACGATTAAGTTATCTATAATATTATACACTTTGAGTTTAACCAATGACACATTGAGTTTATGACTTTAATACCTTTGTAATGTCATTTGTTTACATGAAGATCACATTTGTGTGTACACCGCAAGTAGAATCTGAAATGATAGACTAATATTTTTCTATAAAGCTCATATAATTTACAACATGTATACATTGACTACCGACTTTATTTATATTTATTACATGTTTATTCTATCATGCTAAACAATTAAATTTTCAAATTATTACAATAATTAATTCATAGAAATGACTAAGAAATATTTAATTATATTTATTAAATTAATTTAATAAATTTCTCATATAAAATTCAATCGATATAAATATTTGTTCTTTGTTTGTTTCTTTTTATATTTCATCAATCACCCGCATTTTCTATTGTTTAATTCGTAATCAATACTAATAACACACTGAATAAGAATGTCTATATTTTTTTATTTATTTTAGAAATAAGTGCGCACAATAAATTCACGTGTCACTATTGCGCGATTTTATTTGATAGATTCGACGCAATACAATGATCACAATGACGTGCAGGACACACACATATGTTTATTTATATTTTACTGCCAATATTATTATCTCATCATGTTGATATGCGCGTCTATATTTATATGTACACACGTTAATTTTTTTTGTTCAGTCTTCTTTCGCATTCTCCTTTTGCCATTTTAGTTTATGATTTATTGTTCACGTCGAATGTACAAGAAAAAGTTTCATCATAAATTTTTAAATACAAATTACATTCGTAAGGAAACCCTACAAACAATTATTTACATGTATGTATATATGTATATTTAAATATATATCAAGATTTGTAATACAAATTATGTGAAGAAACGTTTTGTTATGAATAACGTAACCTTGAGAAATGTAAAACAAATTTATGGGACGAAATTTTTCATGTAATAAATTTCTTGTTTTGTATTTACCTTTTCCCTTGCTTGTAGATATTTTTAATACAATTTATAAGTATATAAACAGATATATTATAGATAGATACAGACAGACATGCAAAGAAATATTTGTCAGAAATTTACTGCAGTGTTTTAAGAAATAAAATTATGCGGTTTTCTCTATGCGACTCTTCAAGTTGCACGCAACATTTTAACGTTTAGAAATAAATAAATATAGAGACACTAGAGTGAATAGAAAAATAAAAAAGATCTGGATGTATGAATTTACATATTTAAAAAAAAAAAATAAAAAAATACAGGATTTCTGATCACTTTATTTATTTTATAATTTTTTTTTTCTGTATGCAATAATGAACACGATTTTACGTTTTATGAACAGGAAATTATTGCCACCAAGTAATTTTTACAAGAGACACGTGTATGTTCATGTAACTGTAAATGTTTTTTTTTTTTTTCACTCTCGATTAACGATTTATATGAACGTGAAATATTATTTTATGTTTTAATTTTATAAAATTTCTTTTAAAAATTTTCCTACGTATTTTATCTTTATTCGTTTTTTATTAATCCACTTTGAGATTATTCATTAAATTTTATAATATTATGATGAATCTTCGAGGGTTTGACGTCACAAACGCCGAAATTTTGCTTGTATTTGTGAGGACGTATGTGTAATTTTGTTATCTAAAGTGATACGAATTTATATTATATGACGTACGCTTAAATATAATTCCATGCCAAGCATGGATTAATAAAATAAATAACTACATTTAGAAAACATTAATTTTTTATTACTGTAAATAGTAATATTGACGTTTATTATTTGTTCTATTATTTTTTTAATCCCTGATTGATGCGTCTATTAATTTCACAAAGTGAATGACGAAAATAGAATAAAACAAATATTTATTATTATTTATTTGTAGGATTTATAATTTTTATTCATTTCATTTTAATTGAAATTTTAATTTTTGTTTGATTATTAAATAATTTTGTATTTTATTTTATATCTAAAAGATGAGACTATTGACCTAGACATTATTGGATAGTGAAAAAGGTTAAGCCAAAAGTCTCTTTATCTCTGTTTACATCCTCGTATCCGGTATATATTTGAAACGGAAATTATTCGAAGTAAACTAACCTAAAAATTCTTTATTTTACTCTTGGCAAAATAACAACAATGTATCTATGTTGATGCGTATATTGCAAAGCAAATAAATTTTTTCACATACGAATTACCTTGATATTAAATGTCAGGGATATATATCACATTTATCGTGCGTAGAATATTTATAAATAAATGTGATAATTGCACTCTCGTTGTGGTTGAAAGATTTTTAAGTCATTTTATGCATAACATAAACAAGAAAAAAATATAACATAAAATATTCTGGCAAAAGTTCATTTGGCTAAATATTTAATCCCATTGTCTTTTGTTTATATTTTATTTACACATAAACATTACAAAAATAAAATTCTTATCAATAAAATTTATAAAATAAATAACTAAAAATTCCATTTCAATATCTGAATAATTTTCTCAATTAATTTTTATCACTTTTATAATTTATATATTTCTATTTTTTATTGTTGCAGTTTCCTGGTGAGAGTATCCTCACATACATGGAGTTTCAGCTGGACAGCGCAGAATACTGCCAGGCTCAACACAAATAGAGAGACACGATACCCTTCCCGCCCAATAAATCCCCTCAACATATTATACGTCCAATAAATATATTGTGAGTTAGATAAAAAAAAAAAAGAGGAAAAATTTTTTTGTGGCGAGGAAGAGATTAGTGTTGGTGGTGGTGGTGGTGGTGGTGAAACGTTACATTATTGAAAGTAATTCAGCTTGTCATTATTAATATTATTTTTATTATTAATATTATTACTATCATCATCATTGTCCTCGTCATCAAACCATCGACACGCCACCAGAGGGACCGTGAAAATTCATCACCTAGTCATCACGCAAGATATAGGACAATTCAATTATTAGGGAAGATTTTTTTTTATATTGTTTTTTTTTTTGTAACTATTATGTACTACACGTTGTAGTTTGCTAAGTGCACTGTCACAGAAAGCATCCAGTGCTGAATAGGTAAGAGAAGAGTTAATATTTATAAATATAGAATTTATTTTTCTTTGTTTGCGATGTTGATTATAATATTTATTTTATTTATTTTTTTTTTTTTATAGATATTCTTCCGAATAGTGCATATCACCGTGTAATGCAGCCCTCAAACATTTAGCGACTTTCGCATATCTGTTAACAAAAAAATAAAAACCTTCCTGGTGCTTGATGTGAGTCCATTGTTCTCGTCCTCTGTATAAAAATAACGAGTTCAAACGATTTAGATTGATTTAGAGGAAAAGAGGGAAAAAAAATAATAATAAAACAACATTATAAGACTGACATCTATGTATGGGCTTCATTCAAAATCCAGCCATTGTTGCTAACAGGAAAAAAAATTAAATAAGCGCCATTTAACGCAGAAGATATTGAATCAATTTTTTTTATTTTATTTTTTTTTCGTATGGGATTTTGAGTTAATTACATTACAACATCGCAGTGAATCAATAAGAGAACATAATAATAGTAGGAATTATTGTGTAAAAACGTGGGAGGTGATATTTTTATTTACTCTTGTCGTTAAAAAGGAAATGAGCAACATGAGAGTGAAAGATATCAGACCGGCACCAGCCGAAATTGAATATAAAAATATGAAGTTCCTCATTACTGATCGACCCAATGATCAGACTATTCACACCTTCATCCAAGTGAGTAAATAAAATATATTATAAATATTTAAATAAGAATAGTTTTTTTGGAGTATTTTTAAAATTTATTTAATTATTTAAGGAACTGAAAAAGCACAATGTGAAGGAGGTTGTGAGAGTTTGTGAACCAACGTACAAAGTTGATGAGCTTAAATCCGAAGGAATAGATGTTCTAGACTTGGTCTTTGATGATGGAACTTCACCACCGAATGAGGTATTTAGATAAATGATATGAATTTATTTTTTTATTTAATTCATAGATGAATGTATCGGTAAATTATATTATATTTGAAACATAGGTTGTTTTCACTGTATGAATAATTGTTTGAATTGTTCTCAGGTGGTTGATGACTGGTTTGAATTATTGAAAAATCGATTCCGAGAAACGCCCGAAGCTTGTGTAGCCGTACACTGTGTAGCTGGATTGGGCAGAGCGCCCGTGTTAGTGGCATTGGCACTTATTGAACTTGGACTCAAATACGAAGATGCTGTCGCACTCATTCGAGAGTATATATGAAACAAATAAATTCATTATTTTTTAAATTAAAATTTAAATATAAATTTATTTAATTTAATTTTGTAATTTTTATCTATTAATAGGAAAAGACGCGGCGCCATTAATGCCAAACAATTGGCCTATTTGGAGAAATATCGTCCCAAATCACGACTTAAACTCAAAAATGGACAAAAAAACTCGTGCTGCGTCCAGTAAAAATGAACGAATAAAAAGAAAATGATACAAAAACGAATGCGATAAATTTAAAACCAACATAGAAATGAAAAGAAATAAAAACTAAGTTAATCATTGGTTAAAAATAACTTCATGTAAAAATAAATCAAGAAACATTTTGACGACACATTGTGTGACGTGTTTGTACCAATTAAAATATTCTAAAGTGGCCTATCAATGGAAATGCAACCAACCAACCAACATAATTGAATGGATGACACAAAAATTAACAGAATGGTTTATTGCCCTTTTTTTTTTCTCAAATTTCACAAAATAATTGACTGATTGAATATTATACAATCGTTATTATATATAAATATACATATGCAATGTTTACTGAATGAAAAATAATTAATTTTGATACTCTGATAATTAATAACATTAATTAATTAATTGATAAAACATTGATAAAACAAATAATGAAGAAGTGTATGACCGTGGATAGCAATTTATGATTTTGATTGTATTTTTTGTTCTTTATTATAATTTTCCTCGATGCAGAATCTACGAATTGTTTTACTATTTATTTTTTTTTAAGATCTATACTGTATGAATCAATTTGTATTTATTGTTATGGTTACTAATAAGCAACATCGTATTTTAAAAATGCGATTACGTATTATTCAATAGCCATAACAATATTTGGATTATTAAAATAACTTGATAATAATTCTGTAATACAGAAAAAGACAAATGAAATTATGTTTTAGATAATTATTGTAGGGTTTAAATAATTCCGGGTCGTATTTTTTTTGTTTCTCTTTTGTAATTCCCTTCAATATCTACCGTGCAATTATATTCACCAAACATCACAGTTATATACAATTAATGAAAATGTATATCAAATGTAGCGCATAGTTATCGCAATATGAAAATAAAATTTTCAGAATTATCTGAGGATTTTAATCATTAAATAAATTTTAAATATAATTACAAGAAAAAAAAAAATATACGTTAGAGAATTGCGCACGAGTTGCATTTCCAATGGCACGCCTATTTAATGGATTGTGTACACTTTTTAATTCTAATATTGAAATCATCGATGGAAATTCTGCGTTAATAATCATAAATAATGAATTTGTCAATAACAATGGCGAAGTGTTAATTCACTCTGAAATGAAAAATTGTAATATCACTTTATATCGTAGCTCAATGGCAATTTTATGAAAGAAAAAAAAATTGAATAAGCAACAATACAAAATAAAATGGAAGAAAAACATGAACCATTTAATTCTCCCGTTCGATAAATATATACGAGCCATTAAATCTATCTTCTTATGTATAAAAAAAAAGCTGAAAACATTTATAAGCAAATCAAACATATTTTTTTTTTACGGATATTTTTCTTTTTTTCGTTATTGGCTCTGATAAATTTTTGTAAAATTGTCAGTGACGCTGTGCGCCACGTTAAACTGTGTTCAAATCGAAATAGTAACATGAAAAATGAGGAAAGAATTTATCAAACAAAAATTCGCTAGTAAAATAAAAAAAAATTCAATGATTGAAGAACAAAAAGGCAAATTAAAATTTCAATTATTGTCTGCCAATTCATTGTGAATGTATTTTTCAATTATTCTTATTCGCCACATAATTGTAATAATACTTTATCACCTAGTCAATTTAATTCAGTCATCAGTACTTAATTCATATATTTACGCAAATAATAATTTTTTAGCATGTCCGTCCGTGTTTTTATCTCATTTAATTGAAAGGGAACTGAATAATTAATGATGTACACGCCAAATTAGTCTTGTGGATAATGTGAATGGTAAAGAAAAATTTTAATGAACTTTTTTACAACTTAAGATCAACATTTTCTACAATATTTTGATTTCATCATTGTGTATGAATGGATTATGAACAAAATTGAATAGAGAGATTTATTTAACAAATGCAAATACCTTTTTACAATGAATAAAATATTTTGATGAATTATATAAAATATAAATAATGAGGTAATACATTCACATACGTATAAGGCAGACTTTGAATTGAATATTAAAACTGGTGAGGAAAAAAAGCTAAAATATACTTTGTTTTTATTTTTTGTGATGTATCAGAGAACTGCAATATTTTTTATCAGAGGATGGGAATATGGACGACATTGGTGATAAGAACAAATAATCAAGCATGTAATAAATAATATAATCATATTCAAAACACCCTTAGCTTAAAAAACAAAAATATTCGAATATCATTATTATAAAATTTGTCATTTTTGCTGCCTGAAAAAATTTTACACCCATATATAAATACATTCATTATATTTGTCAATTTTCTATTGCTTATCACAAAAAATTAATCTTTTTATAATTATATTTAAATCTTTCTTGCTTCCACGTAAACTGGAACCCCCACATCATATCTGATCAGTAAGAAATTGTGAAATTTATTTAACAAATAAATGAAAAACTGAAAATAGTTACCAAGTGTTGAAGAAAAAATAGAGCGAAACAGATTGAAAATAAAAAAATATTTTTTTGGTTTTTATATATATAATTCGTGCATTGATTCACTTTTTCAAACGTGTCTCAAAATAATACAAAAAATATTATTGTGGTTTTGTATATGCGCGACTGTGATATTATTTTCTCATATTGAAGTTACAAAAGATTAAATGTCAGAAATAATAATACAATGCCTTTTTTAAAAAAAAAAAAATTTTTTTTCGATTGATGGATTATAAAGTTCATACCACAAAAATATAATTTGATATCCCTATATGATCCATTGATTAAAAATGCTTGATCACGATACAATATTTTCTAATTGCAATTTTTTTTTTACCAATATGCAAAAATGAGTCAAAGCATTAAAAAAAAAAAAAAATTATAAATAAATTGTATTGAGTCATGAATGATATTTAAATTAAAATCTAATTTTTCAATTGCCGCTTCCGTAATTATTATTTTAAAAGTCCATACCAATGTGACAATTTTTATTATTTATAACATTTTGTTCTTTTTTTTTTTTTTTTGAGTTCATAAATTTTCAAACAAGACAATCGTGATGTTTTTAAAACAAACAAAAATAAATTGATACATGACTCTTTTCATGCCACTCATAATTATATAATAATATATATAAATATATTTTTTTTTTTCGTTATTTGTATTGTACACATCAACTATAAAATATAATAAAAAACAACAGTGGAGGATGTACCGTGTAAATGATTTTTTATTTATTCTTAATTTTTATAAATAATAATTTCATCTGTCTCGAATAATGATTAACTGATTGAATGATTAAACAATATATTATTGTACGTTTTGTCTTACATAAACATGTCATTATAGTCGGGTGGTGGAAAGTGATCGTGATCAGGATTTCTTGGCCGTGGTCGTGGCCTATGATCATCAGGTGGACCAAAAGGATCAAATCTTGCTCCTGGTGGAATCGCGCCACTTGAAAATAAAATAATATAAATAAATTATTCCATTGCGATTGTTCCTTTTACTTATTTAATAAATAAAACTCACGGCGGTAATCGAGCTGGACCACCCAAACCAGGTCTTAATGGATCCAATGGATTTGGAATTCTAGCACCGTGTGGAAATGGATCAAAAATCATTCCACCACCTCGGGGTCCAATTCCTGCAAACGGATCCAGATCTCTCCTGCCAACTTCGCGTGGATCTTCTATAAGTAAACCCCTTGATGAAAAAAATGAAATAAATAATTAAAAGAAATGACCTACTGTACATTACAATGACAATTAAATTAATGGATGAATAATATAATTAATATTTTTCGTACTACATAAATGTAAATGAATTTACGAAAAATTTTTTGGGCAGATCAGAAGAAACGAAATGACCATAGATTGGATGTTATTTCATCAGTATCATTGGCTATCTGGAAAGTCATGGCAGGAAATTGAAATATGATAAAATAATATTAATTTTTACCGTGGTATTTGTGGTTCACGTGGTGGCCCTACCCTTAAAGGATTATCATCTCTAAATGGCTGTAAATTCGGTACATTTTCATCAGTATTACGTGGTTGTGATGTTTGAGTTGATATTTCTCGTCCATTTCCTGGTGATATTGGTTCAATCAAATATTTATTAATTTCTTGCATCACACTTTGATGATTCGGTATTTTTTCTGACAATGATCCATGAATTGAATTCACTGTCGATTCAATTGGGAATTTTATATTGGTCACACAATTGTCTTTTACTCTCTGAAAAAAAAAATAATTCATATGTACAATAAATATAACATAATTGTAGTATTGATATTTATATTGAGATATGGATGTTCTTTACTAAGAGATTGATGAGCAAATTGTCATCGGATCTTCTTCCAAGTAGAATATTCAACTCGCCATTTCGTAAGTATCTTAATGAATAAATTTCTTGCTGATTCCATCCTTCTGGTAAACATTCAGAGCCTTCTTCGCTTCCTTTAATTGTTTTCTGGAATAATATTTATAGATATTAGACATATCAAATTTTAGGTTATGTTTACTATTTTCATTAAAACAAAAGATTAAATTAAATAATTAGGTGAAATACTATTTTGATCAGTGAGGAATTATTATTAAATGGATATTATTGCTAAAAATTTTGTAAACAAAAATACTAGTTGAATAAATTTGACATAAAAAATATTTATTATTAAATTATAAACTTACAGAATCACCTATTCCAATGCACTTGAATCCATTTTTAATCATAAACCAATGCGTAAATAATATAATGACATCTTCTTTTTTGGACAATTGATTGTCTACAAATTTATTCAATAACTCAAAAGCAAAAAAATCATTTGACGCAGATGCCATTGTGATTAATTTTCACAATGACTGACAAGTTTTGTGTTATTATGTACTTCAATATTGCGCGATATCACACACGATCAGTAAATACCGGTGTTTGCAATGAAGCATTCGTTTCCGGTTTCCCTTTTTTTATTATTTTTTTTTTATTATTAAAATACGATAGAGAAAATGTCGAGGATCACATATTACACAATTGAAATTTGGGGAAATAATTGAAATAGATAAATAATTCAAATTGTTTACGAGTTAACGCCGAAAAATTGTTTTTCAATTTATGCCCGAAAGATTATTTTGATTCTGACCAAAACAAAATAAGGCTCGTTTTTATTAATACAAAATGGCGAACGCGCCAAATTTAATTCCAACAACCATTGGGGAAAAATCATACATGTATAATATATAAAAAAATCCGCAAGTTGTCTTAAAAAAATAATGAATTTATTGTAATTAATAACATTGTGGTATAATTATACAAAATTTCATATTTCTCATGTATTTACAGACATTTGTTTTCATTAATTACAATAATTAACGTAGAGATTTATTCACAATTTAATAATCTGCATCAGAATCAGTATCTTGTTCATAAGGATTCGGGGGTTGTAGAGATGATGTAACTCCTTCAATTTCCTCCTCACTTTCAGGCAGCTTTCTTTCTTTACTACTCAATGCATATCGCCTCCACGGATACCTGCTCATAATAAAGAATTAATTAGAATTTAATGACACAAAAAAATCTTATTTGTATAATTTAATAATAACCTTTTTTTATGGTCAAAACATTCTTCAATAAAAATATGCGACACTATTTTTGTGTGGCCTTTTAATTGTTGAATTTTTGGAGTATTATTAAAAGCACATATTAAATATGTGCATTTATTATTTGTTGTATTCGGATTATTAATATACTTGGCCCCCATTTTTAGAGCTTTTTTTCTTATTTCATCTCGCTGAGGATTAACATAACCGCTCAGTGAAAAAGTATCACCTTCAAATAGTTTTGAAAACTCTTTTTTAGGTGCAGTAACGACTTTGGGTTTTTTTGGTCGTGGAGAATTGATAGCGAGTGGTAATGGTAATTTTTTACAAGTTGTGCAAATTTTATCCTGTGAATTTTTCAAACATTGAGAACATTTTGCATTCTTTGGTGTAATTTTATCATCATCATCATTAGTATTTTCTTCATCAGTTGATTTTCGTTTTAGCTTGATAGTTGGTTTATTATCAATTTTCTTATCATTAAAATTTTGCCGTTGACTTGGACCTGCAACATCTTCATCATTGTCAGTATTTTTCAACTTCACTTTATTTAAAATTTTATCAGCGTTTGGCTTTGTTAAATTGTCTTTAAATTTTTTCTTGTTATCGACGACCTGGACAACATCACCGAATGGCGTTCGAATAACTTCCTTCGATTTGCCATTAGTTATTGGCGAATTTATATCATTTGATGAATTATCTGTGTTATTTCTTTTACCAAATACCTCATCCGCTTTCCCAGCTTCTAATTTTTCTAAAAGTGGCCGTTTTTTAGGTGTTCGTTCTTCCTCCTGACGTTTAATAAATTTACTAGCTGCTGCTTCTTTCATTTTCTCTACCAAATCTTCCTTAAATGATTTTTGTTTTTCAGGAAATAAACGCAAATATTTTTCTTTAAAATCCGATTTGGGTTTTTCAGTTTCATTATTTTTTAATTTAAATCTACCAAATACATCAAGTCCTACGTCAAGAACAACTTCTGTACGTAGAATAAAAAAACTTAGTCCAAATAATTGTTTCAAATTAGCAGATTGCATACATGTAACTTTGACACGATCAAATTTTATTTTCAATATGTCAGAAGCAAGTTCGTTCTTGGTGAATAATTGAACTTGATCTTTGAATTTATTGTTTGCTGCTTCATCGTGCGTCATAAATTGATGATTAACAATTGGCACCCAATTATCAGGTTCAGCAGATGTTGATGCTGTTACAACAACAATACACGAACGAAAATTGCCAATATCCAAACCAATAATACAAGTAGGCTCTGATAACTCAAATATCACCGTGGCGAGTAATTCACCAGGTTTTGCACATTTCCACGGCCCTGGCGGTGGATTATGCAAAAGATTTGATGCTGGAAAATCTGGATGCTCCGATGAACAATTAATAATTTTAAATAATTTAACAATCATTTTAAAATGAATTATTTTTCATATCCAAATAATTCAATACAAACTCCAAAATCATTCAAATAAAATATCTAACATAACCTCACTCAACAATACACAGAATTTTGCCGCGAGTAAATGTTTTGTTAAAAAAAAAATGTATATAATATATTTATATACTTTTTTACATATGTACATTACGTGTGTGAATGAAATTGATGCGCCATCTATCGTAAAAATAAAATATTTAAATTAAAAAAATATTACCGCCATTTTCTCATCTACATCGATCCGACAAAATGGCAGTAAGATGGCGCTCTCATATAATCTTTCAATAAATTTACATATTACCGACTGTAAACTCTCCCGACACAGTACGCCACCATTGTCAATGATAAAAAGCATTTTTGTGTAGATTATTTATCACAAACAGTGGGTGAATCAAGAGGCAGAGGAGAAAAGAGAGGAGATCGTTCGAAACTGGCTGGTTGGCTCACGGCTCACGGGCCGTTCCAAAAGCAATATGGCGAAGTGTGTCACGAGCACGGCAGGACGTAGTGGCTGTTTACGCGAATGAAAGGCCGTGGTATGGATTCATAATAATGCGTCGCAAAAATGAATATGTGATTGACGAGACTGTGTGTACGTTTTGCATTAAGCTATTTTTATTGTGATTTATTGATAAAATTTTAGTGCACTTAGCCGGGATTTATTATATGTGAAATCATGGCCACGGATAAAATAAAAGTTGCCGTTCGGGTCAGGCCTTTCAATCGTCGAGGTAAGTCACACACGTCAAAATATAATTATCAATATACATATACACATATATATTTAATTATATATTCATCTAAAATTAATTATTCACATACACATTTTACTCACACATTAATAATGATTTAATTTTCAGGATTTAAAGTTGCTTCAGTCTTATCTCTTCTCATTATTAACAATCAGAAAATTGAAATATATTTGTATTCTTGATAAATATGAATATGTTTTATATTTAAGGATGATAAACTATCAATATCATATTTTGCTTTGGACTTGGATTCAACTATATTATGACGTTTCATTGTATTTGACAATACAATACAAAAAAAAAAAATGACACTACATTTCGCTCGTTCAATTATTCTATTTATTCATTTGTGTTTTATTATTCTGCATTAGTATTTTTTCTTTTTCTTTCTTTTATAAATTTATTCAATGCTTTTACACTGTCTATATCGTGTGCAAATTTTTATTGCAACTCGTCGATCTTATATAATGAAAAAGAAAGAGAAAATAAAATACGTTTAGTAATTGAACACACAGTGAATGTGTGTTTGTGTATGTAATAGATTGAATTATTTTTTTATTTTCTTTCGTCTAATACGCTCGGAAAAATCTCAGCTTTGGTTGTATGCTCTCATTTGTTCTTTTTCTCTATTTTTTTTTTAATTACATATTTCCTCAATACTTTCGCGCCAGACTTGTAATTTTTCATCCGCGTTATTTATATATTTTATTTATTTTATTGTGAAATTTAATTTTTATTTGTTTATCTGGATTTTTTATTATTAAGAGAACAGTTTGGACTTGATAGTAAGTCAACAAATAATATAATATATACTTCATGGTGGTTATTTTTTTGTAGTGACGAACAGACAACTGACACAGCACAATTAGCATTTGTTATTACTTTGTCACTTTGACATTTGTTATTTGCAAAACGCATGACAAAGGATACACAATTGTTTTTCAGATATATATTCTCACATTTACGGTGACTAAATATCAAAAATAAATGCAAAACAAATAGCTCAGTATAATTCAAGGTATTTACAGTAAAATTTCTTTCACTCTTTGTCATCAATGACAACTTGTTTATTTCTTTCTGTGCAAAATTAATTTTTCTTTTGATAAACAGATATAGGCAATGTAAATCTATTGAAATACATTTGTCTAGTAGAAAATATGTTTGAATTCAATGAAGAATTAATATTTTTAATTGTATAATTTTCATTGCAAATTCATTGAGATTTTATGTTGAATTAATTCGAATAAAATGTCATTGCTAATGGATTTTTTTTTTATTTTCTTTTTATTCGGAAACTTTTGTTAATATTTTGGAACATTTCCACACGTAAGTTTGCATATATGCATGTGTATTTCGTGCCAAATTATTTGTAATAATATTCAATAATACAGTAATGAAATTCTTCATTTTTTTTTTATTCTTATCACACTTTTGTTATTAATATATTTTTTTTTTCTTTTTGAGATTCGAACTCAAAATAAATTCCATAATATTACGATAACTTATTCTTATCAATTATCTCCTGAACTTTCTTTTCATTTTTAAATTAAATACATGCATAATTGTACACACATGTGTATAAACATGAATTTCGTGTGAATGTATTATTATTTTAGTATGTATACACGCAATTAATTAATATGTGTGTGTGATTCATCGTCATTAATTTCTTATGAGCTTGCGTGTCGTCAACTCGTCATCAACCAGAAAATCTAACGAAAAAGAAAAAAAAAAATATACAAGTACATTTAGTTATTTATTCATTTATTTATGACTACCTTGAAACGAGAAAGTTTTTTTTCCCCTCCATACACACAATTTCAAAAAGAATAATAAGGGATTAATTCGTAGCAATTAATAAAAATAAAAACAAAAAATTAATGAGATAAATAAAATATAAAAATAAATTTAAATAAAATTTTTCTTTTAAAAAAACTTTTTGTATTAAAATTTAATATTTCTTTCATTATTACACATATAAAACTTCCATTTACTTTATATATTCCTCTCTGTCATACCAGTTGACAGTTTGTGTAATTCAGCCCTCAGGGTAAATTCCAAAAGCGAGAAAAAATAAAATTGCCATTATTTATTTTATTGTATTTACTGCACTCGTCAAAAAAATTAAATTTTTCTTCTGTATTCATATTTAAATTGCTTGTCCACAATGCAGTTAGACTAAATAAAATTTTCACAAGTGACAAATTCAAAGGAAATAAAGGAATTAGTGTCGATGGGGAAAAAAAAAAATAATAAATTGTGTGCGTGTGTGTGGACAATATGTACAAACGGGAGAATATTATTCAGTGCAAATGTTCTCTGGAGCGTTTGAACACTTTTTCTTTCAAGGAAATCATCGAACCGGATTCATTTCCATTTCGCAGGTCGTTTTACATTGCAATTGTTGGCTACGCTTCCTCGAGTATGACCAATGACCATATATATCCATATTACATTAACACACACGAATATACATATAAACATATGTATACATTTTATATTGATTATAAACTTGCGTGTGCACATAATAGAGGGCAGTCACTTAACGTTATACTGATTGCATTTAACAGGTATATAATTAAAAACATATGCATCAATAAACGCATTGCACACAATTATTGATTTATATTATTATTACAGTAATAATAATAATAATAATAATAATATTTATAATAAAAATTTTTTGATTTAGTAATGAAATTAATTTGTCAGTTTTACGCTATTAAATTTATGTTCGATTGAATTATTTATATGAATTATATATTTTTTTTTTTTTTTTT